>PVJH01010042.1:0-75690 GCA_004026705.1 Nesogale talazaci
TAGCCCTTCCTCCTTTCTGTAGTTGGGATGTTAACCTGAAGCCAGAGGGAGGATTTTGGATCACTGGGTGATTTTAAGAAGCTACAGAAAGTAGATCAATAGAAGCATTAGGATTGCTCACAATTCATAAAGCATAGGCACCACGTCAACCCTGGACACCCTGTCTCTGGAATTCCATGTCAGGAAGAAAGAAACGTTTCATTTACTCTTCCCTACAAATGAACCCAAGCCCACCTGACAAGCAGGAAGGTTGGCAGTAAATGTCTCCCAGCCTTGTGGGCTTTGTGAAGAAGGAGCAAGCCCAAGAAAGAGCTTTTTTGTTCTATAAACACTGGCTTTGAATTTGAAGATCTCAAAGAGCATTAGTAAAGAGGAAATAATTACCAAAATAATGGAATGAAATTACCTCAATGGAGCCTTTTTTTTTTCTGTCCTTAATGCAACTGCATAATGTGAATACTGTTGTGTCATTCTCTATAACCAAAGCATTAGCATAAATAGAACATTCAAGTGTAGATGATAATTATTCAATTATAATGATCAAAGGGAAGAGTCTGCTGAACACCATCCCCAGTGCCGAATCCTGACTAAGAAAATATCATTAGTTTTTAAGAAAAAAGGCCAATCTTGATGCCATTAGCAAAAAAGTGCTGTTTTCAGAATTGCACATCTACCTTCTTTAATAACAGAGACTTAAACATTATTCTACCTCCTAGGAAGATAGCGAGGAGAGGGCATTCCAATCTCTCAGAAAATGTTATAATTCTGACTGCAAATCACTCTCTTCAACTGGATTCAGAAACAGATCTGGAAGCCGGGCCCTAGGGGTCAAGGGTGAATTTGCCTGCTGGTACCAGATTTGAGCTTCCAAAAATGATGAGGAAGCCACAGCTGTGGTGGGTCCCTGCTCCGCTATCTGGAGCCCAGCCCGTGGACCTGGGGTTTTTAGCCTGTGGAGATAGTCCCGTGCCTCCGCAATGGTTGATTACAAGATACTGAGAACAGTGTGCGTTTATCAAACATTTGAAAAGCCTGCTTCTCACTCTGATCATCATCCAAATGGTATAAAATCACCTAGGAAGCAATCCTCAATTATCTGTTCCATGTACCTTCTGTTGAGGACATGTGGGCCAGCAAAGATGTGAGCTGCCCCAGGATGTCCCTGAAGCCAAAAATCTGCCCAGCTTTTCTCAGAGCAGATTTTCAGCTGCTTCAGTCCAATTCTGGAGAGGCAGCTGTCAGGCACATTTGGCCACACACCTAAATGGAAGCCTCCAGCAATTGAGCTAAAAATGACATTACTAACACAATGAGGGAGAGTCCCCAACAATAACGGCTTTGGAAAGGGTTTGAGAAGCAAATCACTATTCTCAGATGTTTTTGTTGTTTTTTTAACTGTTGGTTTAGCCGAACTTTATGAACAGAATATGCTTCAGAGCATGGGTCTGAAAAAGTGAAGTTTCTGAAAGTTTGTTAACAGACAGAAAGATACAACCATGGCAGCACTCAGGGACCCTGATGATTTCCTTAGCTGATCCTTCAGCCCTAGAGATTATTTTCATTCAAGAAAGCTATGAATGTTGCCATCCAAGGCATAGCTAGAGGCTCAGTAATCTCCCATTTTCTATGACCTCACACTCTCAAGGCCCATTTTGGTCGCAAGAACTCTTGGCAATCCCCTAGATTGCCTATTGCAACAAAAATCAGCTTTATAAAGATATAATATGGCTGCTGTTTTAGTCAGGGTAGGTTAGTGGTTGCTACGGTAACAAATAAATTCCAGTATCTTAGTGATTCAATATGACAGAAGTTCGTTTCTCACTTAGCACAATCTGATACACAGCAGCTTGTTCTCATTAACCCTCACCTAGAGATCCAGTGTCTTTGGCCCATAGTTCTAGAAAAGTCAAGCCAGTGAAGCTTCTATATGTGCCCGCACAGAGACTGACCTCAAGGAGAAAGCTCACACGCTAGTTTTGTTGTTTGTAGCTGTTGATCTTGTTCAGTTCTGAGTCCATTCTAGCTTGTAAGGACCTTTGCAAAGTAGAAAGAAACATTGCCTGCTCCTGCCCCAACCTCACAATTACAGTTATATGAGAGCTTCTTGTGATGACAGGTGAGAGCCTTCTCCTGACTTGTGTAACTGCGGGAGTTAATGAACCCAAGCTTGGCAGGAGAGAGAGAGAGAGAGCAGGCTGTGGAATCACAGGTGACAGAAACTAATGATTCCCAGAATCTACAAGCAATATTACAGGCAGCTAGTTCATGTCCAAAGAAGCAGAGACCAGAAGATGAGCCCAGGGAAGAATTCAGATCTAGCAAAATGCTGAAGAATTTTGAAAGAATGTTCACATAGGTGATGGAGACCACACTGCCAACTTAACTCGCTTTCTATTGGCTGCTCGTAGGAGGTGGCGTCACGGAAGTAAGTGCATGATATGCTTCATAGTGGAGGAGCACTGTGTTAAGCCAAACCACTGACAAGTCTGGCCCATCCACGTTGGTACACAATCTAACCTATTCCCACCAAGGCATCGTGCTCAGGTGGCTCTACCAACTTGAGTCTTCTTGATTATGTGAAGGATCTGCCTCTCCCTCCCCCCTTCTGCGCCCCCGACATGATGAGTAAGAGTGAACTCTTCTTATAAAATATGCTTGTATGGCTAGAGCTCTTCATCACATCATCCGAATAGCAAGGGCTTTTGGGAAATAGAAGGCACGTGTGTGTGGATCAGTACCACCAGTGTCTACTGGAGCTGCTAAGTAAACCCAAGAGCTGCTCCACAAAATGCTGCAAAAAGAAACCTGAAAAAACATCCAAACACATAAGCATCCTCAAAAAGAGAAATCTTTGTGCAGGAAGAAAGCACGCCTAGGTGAGCACGCTTGGTGATTCTGAAATAAGACATAGGAAGAAGGCTAACAGAGATGTTGGAAACAGCTGAAGTATGGACACATTGCAGGAAAAGGTAGGTCCATTCCTGGTGGGAAGCTTTAAAGCGTAATGTGCAGAAAAGAGCTGAGAGGTAGATGACATTGAAAGGAATAGTAAATTGGAAATATGTTCAACCAGATAGAAATGCCAGAAAGGAGACTTTCAGAAGGGGACACCAAAAAGGCAAAGAAAAGGGGAGATTCTCTTATTCACTCAGGCAGTAGCGAAGTTTAAAGAATCCTGAAAGTTGGTCCAGGGGAAATAATCACTGATACTTAGGCATTCTAGAAAAGAATAAATGGGGCAATATGGGAAAATCACAGAGAACATCATAATGGTTTGATAAAAAAAATAAAAAACAAATATATCTTTAAATTTTTTATAGAGCACATTTGACAAAGGAATGATATTCAACAACTAGTACTTAAATACTTATATAAGAATGAACAAAACCTGATTAGTGGCTTTAAAACCAGAGGATATTTGATCTGAAGTACTGTTTTAAAACTCCAAAACAATCTTTCAGGGAAAGGAGAGTTGCAGACAGGTCCTTGTTGACTATGAAGTACAAATCCCTAGGAAAAGGCTTCACCTAAAACCATGCTATTAATGAAAGAGAATAAAAAACCACTTCACAGCCCAAGAATTATATAAAGGCATTTTACATTCTCACACCCATGTTATTTTAGATCCCACTATGGATGTGGTCAATGTGTGACCCCCTAGATCAGATCACAGCCTGATACAACTGCAAAGAAGTCTCTTCGGGGGTCTGGATTGTGCCTTTTCAGGCTGATTCTGTGGGAAACTTTGTCATTTCTACTGACATTGGCCGCTATATCTGGTTGATTAAACTCTTACCATATTGCTTGCCTAAGCAAATAATCAGAAAAACCGGATTTCATGAAGAATAATAAGGTACCAGAATTAGAGGAAGGCGTATTAACAACCTGCAATATGCAGACGACACAGCCTTATTTGCTGAACATGGGGAAGATTTGAAGGCCTTGCTGAGGAAGATCAAGGACTGCAGTTGTCTGTATGGATTACATCTCAGAGCAATGCAAACCAGAATCCTCAGCTACCAGAATGTAACTGCATGGTAAATGGGGGGAAGTTTGAAGTTATCAAGTTGAAGTTTTGTGTTATTTGGATCCACAATCAATGTTAATGGAAGCAAGAGTTAGAAGACCGAATGGCACATTTCATTAGGTAAATCTGCTCTACAAGACTTTTTTTTGTTTTTGTTTTTTGTTTATTTGGGGGGGGGGTGGGCATCACTGCTCTCCGGTGGTGGGAGTAGGAGGCCCAGCCCCACTGCTGGAATTGAACCTCCATCCCAGTGGGCCACACTCACGTGCACAACCACTACACCACCGGGGCTCAGCCCTCTGCAAGACTTTTTAAAGGGCTGAAAAGCCAGGATATTTGAGAACTAAGGTGCTCCTGGCCCAAGCCATGACATTTTCAGTTGCTTCATATGCATCTTGCTTCCTATTGATGCATAAGCTCGACATTGAGTACGAAGGACAGAAATAGAATCCATGCACTTGAATTATGGCACTGGCAAAGAATACTGAAAGTGCCATGTATTGCCAAAAGAACAAACAAATTTGTCTTGGAAGAAGTTTGGCCAGAGTTCTCCTTAGAGGCAACCACGGTGACCATTGGGCACCTTGCCAGGAGAGACCCAGCCCTGGAGAAAGGCATCATGCCTTGTCAAGTAGCAAGGCAGCAGAAAAAAGGAAGATTTTCGACAAGCTGGAGTGACACAGTGGCTGAACTCATGAGTTCACAATTGTGAGGATAAAACAGGACCTGGAAGTATCTCATTCTATTGTATATAAAGTCACTATGAGTTGGAATCAACTGGACAAGACCTAACAACGAAAGAATTCAAATTGCCTGAATTCCAAGAGATAACAAGAGAGAGATGACTTTGGATTCATTGGACTCTGCATTCACCACCCTGTGGTCTTCAGGCTTCATCTTGCTGCTTCCTAGTCCAGCAGCTCTGGCAGCTAGGTAAGTCAGGAGAAACTTCCAGCTTAACATCTGAACCATGACCTTGAACCAGACTGGTCTTATCTACCTTTCCAACTGTGAGAAATCTTGGTATATATTTCCTTCATATATACACGTGTAAGTGGCATTGGTTTTGCCTCTGTAGAGAGCCCCACATATCACAATGAAGTGTTCTGGAATTCCCATTGTTGGTAGTTTCATTTTGGTTTATGATGCAAACAGTTGGATGGCTTGGCATAGTGGTCAATAAAACACAGGTGTTTATATATTTGGAATTCTCTCCTTTTAGCCAAGACCCACCTGACATCAACAATGATATCCCACATCCTACATCTTCTGAATAACACTTGATTGCTAGTCAATGTACTGCTGCAACTGTTGTTGAATTGTCTTCTGCAAATTTTGATTTATGTATGATATTAATGATATTGTTTGATAATTTCCTCACTCTGTTGGGTCACCGTACTTCATTTTGGCACACATCCGAACCCCTTTCAGTTGGTTGGCCAAGTATTCGTCTTCCCAATTTCTTGGCAATGACAAGTATGCTTGTCAAATCAAAGTCGGTATTTGTTCTTTAGTGTTTGATTTAGGAGATTACACATCAGAAGGAAGTACTTGTAAAAGGATTAGAACATTATAGAAAAATAATTCGAATGTTTCAATTCTCTGCATACCATACCTTGCTAAAGTTGCTAGATTAATTAAAATAAGCAATATGCATATTTCTCTAGCTCAGCACTCTGATGATCACAGTTATCCCATTTATCCTACTAAACCTGGAAATAGGCCTGGAAATACACCAAAGGGCTGAATTGAAGATATTACTCTGAAAGGCTTTGGCAGATTCTCATTGCCCACAATCCAAAACAATATATTAATAATATACTCCATATATATAGGGAAAACGTTTGGTTATAACTCCACTCCCAGCTAGAACTTTGTTCTCAGTGCTGCATCTGACATAGTCAGGCATGGGAAGTGAAGGAAAAGAGTATTTGTTTGGTGTCTGCTCTAAGTCAAGAAGTAAGCTAGAAGTTTTATAAACATAACATCATTTAAGGTCCCTGTAGCCTACATAAGGCAAGGCAAAGCTGTTATTGCCTGTAAGTAATAAAAATTCAAACCCAAATGAGTTTGACCCTGTAGGCTTGCACTTTGGTCTGACCAGGTTTCATCTCTGTCTTAAGGGTATTTGTCTATGAAAATAGTAGAATGAATGCCACAAACTCATCACAGTATTTCCTTTGCCTGGGCGTGAAGACAGGCATTGTGCAGTTGCCCTTGTTCTTCAGTGTAAGAAGGGTGGCTGCATTACTCCCATTAAAGACAATTAGAGCTCTTATGTCTTCCACATCTTATACTTCCTTTTGGAAATGACAAAATAGCAACTGTTCTTGCTGCATTTTATCTCAACCTTGTGATGCTGGAAATATGTAATGATGAGAAAAACCTACCTTCAGTGCTCGGGAAAATGGCAAATAACCACCCTTCCCATTTATGACTTAGATAGACTCATGGACGCTCCTTTGTTTACCTGTAAGGAGGCCAGATACATTGCCATTTTCCATCTTATACATATGTAATTAGATTTCAATCAGAAAAAAGGTGCTTGTCAACCTATCTTTAATTAAGCTCTTCCCACGAATCCCTAACCTCAATCTGAGCCAACAGCCTATCTCTCCTGAAGGACCCCTGCCAGAAATCAAAGGCGTCTCAGTGAAAACTTCTGAATGATTATCCAATGAGATCACCTGCTCACTGCCCCACACTTGGGGGTTTTCTCTATAAAAGAAAATGTTACTTCTTTAACTCTTTGAGATACTTGCTGAGTTTATGGTTAAACAATTTCCCTTCTGTGATAGTCTCCCTCTTCCATGATGTATTAGTCCAGGTAGACTAGAGGAACAAATTTACAGATACACATATGGATATAAGGAAAGGGTTTATATACAAGAGGAATGGAACATTGAGAAAGCATCCCAGCCCAGTCCAGTTCGAAGTCATAAGTGCAATATTAGCCCATATGCCCGATATTAGTCCATAAAGTCTCCTTCCAACTCATGAAGTCAAAGGTCACTGGGTGCAGAGTCCTGGTGGTAGCAGGGGTCTCCCCATGGCTCCTCGCTTCCAGAGTTCAGGGTCCATCAACAGCATCCAGTGGTGGTAGAAGCAACTCAGCGCTGGCAGGGATCTCCACATAGCTTCTCCAGCTTCAGAGGTCTGGTTCCATCAGGGTAAGCTGTGTGGCTTCTCTGGCTTCTCAGATGCTGCCATCGTCTTGTTTGTTAGTCTCTGAAACTAACCCCCAACAAACAGGGAGATAGTTTCTCATCTTCATGAGGGAAATATAGCAAGATTTCCCAGAAGTCTCAGGAGAAAGCCATGCCCACGCAGAGGCCTCATTGGCTACTCAGTGACTATCTCCAGATTAACAGGCTAGACACCACCCCTCCATCTCAATCATGAAATTAATATAAGCACATAACCACCACACATGACAATAGGCCCCTTTTCTTTCTGAATAAAATTTCTCCCCATCAAAGGTAGCATTTTTTTAAATCAGATAAGGTAGGCAGAGTCTGTATCACCAAGTTAGCAGAGAGAAGAGAAATATAGTTGACAACACATTGCATTTCCATGTATTTGAAGCAAACATTTTGATCCTAGCCACTGACATTTCAGGGGATATTACTAAAGCAAAGGAGCCCTGGTAGTGTACTGGTTATACTTTGGGCTGCTAACGTCAAGATCAGCAGTTCAAAACCACCAACTCTTCCATAGGGGGAAAGTGAGCTTTTCTACTCTCATAACGAGCTGTGGTCTGGGAAATCCACGAGGGCGGTTGCAATCAACTCTCCAGCACTGAGTTTGATTATTTTGGTTTGGCACCTACAGTAGAGTGTAGACTATTGCAGTTAAGACAGTGATAAGTGATGTTGCAGAAGACATGGCAGGAGGAGCAGCAATGGCAAGAAAGTTTATCCATCTGATTGGAGAAATAAAAGAGAATAGCTTATTGACAAAAATAAACACTTTTTTCACGTTTAATGGCAAGATGTTACCATTTCTTTTAAAAGATGTTTCAAAACTTTTCACTCTCTCCATGCAGCCCAAGAGACTACCAAGTGTTCCTCCATAAATCCCCGATTGACAGGATCTATAAATCAAACCCTCCTTTTCTCCTTACACAAAGAGTCAGTGTGTGGCAGGCCGTGAATACCATCAATCTGCTCCTCTTACCTTTCTGTCTTATGAAATGAGTTGAAGGATGTTTGTATCAATTATCTTATTCACCTGGGTAATAGCAACAGTCAGTCCATAAAGTTCATTAGTTTGAATGTATACTTGTTATAAATCTGTTAGCCATTTTGATCATCTCTTATGGGGGTATCTGAAGTCTGTCTTCTGTGATGGGCTGCTGATCCATTCTTCAAACGTGTAAATAAAAATAGCAACAGAAAGAACAGAGGTTGAAAAAATTCTCAAGGCAGAAGAGAATAGCTTTAGGACCTCACTTTCTATTTAGATGTCTTCTTTCTGCATGCCTCTCCTCTTATCTCCTTTCCTAGATACTCATGTTACTGTGAGAGAATCATAAAGCACTTAACAGCCATGGGTTAGATAAAATGTACCTTACACCCTCTCCTCTTTCCCAGGATGTCCAACACAGCACCCTGGCAGCATAGCAACCAGCCCAAACTAATCAAATCTCCATGCCAGTCCCTAAGATATATCATAATCATGGATGATTATTAAAAAATAGCTATGCTTTATCAAGTAACTCACGCCATCATGCCATTTTTCTCCAAAGGTGCTCATGGGTTTATATAATACCATTCCTAGTTAGTGAAAGGAAGCCTGGTGGTGCAGTGTTTAAGCGCCAAAAGATCAGTGGTTCAAACCCACCAGCAGCAAGATATGGCAGTCTGCTTCTAAAAACATTACAGTCTTGACAATTCTACTCTGTCCTATAGGACCATTATGAATTAAATCAAACAATCACAATGAGTTCCCGTTGGAATATTTACTTATGCATTCTCTCCCAATTAAAATTATTATTTTTAAGCCCTGACTTTGTACAATATTAACTCTAAATGTATAGTGATTAGAAGCATGGGCAGATCCATCCTATGGTAGTAGGCCAATAAGAGAATAATTTTTCAATTAAACATTTGCTGACTTCGAGGCCATGCCATAGTGTTGACTGCCCTCATCTGCAACTTGACTGCTCTTCCCAAGGAAAGGTGGCATTCTTCTTGACGTGCGATTCAGTCCACATTAGGCACGCAGTCAGTTTGTTGGCCTGCTTCAGACCCTGGAAGACTCTTATCTTTATATATATTTATACATATTTATAGTATGTGTGTAAGCACATATACATATACACTATATGATGTATTTGTGTATGTATACACACATACACTATATGTGTGTATATGTATATGTATATATATATGGAAGGGAGAGAGGGAAAGAAAAGAGAAAAAAACAATGTATTAAAAATTTTCTTTAACCTTTCTTCTTTAAGACCAAGAACAGCAATGAGCCCCTGCAGCTCCTCTTCCCCACATTCCTTGGCAAAGCATTAGTGCATGCATCTTATGTCTATGCCTCTATATGTAGTATGTTCTCAAACATGGAGCTTATTTCACTTTAATGACACAGCCAGACTGTGTCTAGAGTGAGAGCTAAACTAAAAATGAATAGAATAAACACAACATGTGTAATCTAGACAGCCTGAGGATGGGATTAGAAAACTAGATAACTGTGGAGAAAATAGGGCCCCTGACAACACCACTAACTAGCTGACAACTTTGCCTCGGGCATCTCTTCCCAGACACAGAGAATGTGTCTCCTTCCATTACTGTCAAACATTCAAATCACTTTTAAAGATGCTACTCTAAAGACAACCTTTTATATCTTTCTTTATAAAAAAATGTTACTTTTGGTAGACTGTGTATGTGGTAGTTAAGGTTTTATGTCAGCTTGGCTGAGCCAAGATTCTCTATAGTTCAACAGTAAAAATGTAGTCCTGCCTCATGAGGAGATCTAAAATATTGTAATAATCTCCATGATGATCTCTGTTTGAACAGCTAATCAATTACAAGGAAGATTCCACCAAGGTGTGGCTCACCTTTAATATACATGGATGATGTGGAAAAGGTTGCTCAACAGTCCTGGAAGTTGATACGTCAGCCGATATAAGCCTCCAGTCTAACATCTGACATGAACTGGGAACTCTCCTCACTCTACAACTGTGAGCCACTTCCTTCATAGTAAGCGAGCTCTGCATAGTCACATATATAAGTACATATAATTCACTGGTTTTGCTTCTCTAGAGAACCGATCCTAACAGTATATAAAAAGAAGATTGTCATTTTAATCATTTTAAGAGTGCAATTCATTGACATGAATTATGGTCACCACTACCTATTTACAAAACATTTTCATCATCCCAAACAGAAACTTAGTACCCCATAAGCAATCACTCCATCTCCCCTCCTTCTTGCCACAAAGTCCTAATAACCACTAATAAATCTCTCTTCTGGTGAATTTACCTAATCTAAATGCTTGGTATAAATTATATAGCACAATATTTGTCATATAGTGTCTGACATAGCTCACTTAGCATTTTGTCTGCAAGTTTCACTCATGTTGTACATTGATGATACTTAGATCACCTTTTTTTGGGGGGCTACCTCACTGCTTTGCTCATTTCTTCCATTTAGCATAATGTGCCAACACTGTGGTACATAGACCATGTTTTGAAGAAGGAAATGATGTCAAGAAGTCCAGGAAGGAAAAATATGTCTGGAAAACTTATGAAAGAAATTGTACAATTACATTTGACATGACTGAACTATGGAATGAAATGATATATGTATGAATTTCCAAGTTACAGCAAATTTAAAAATTTTTTAAGAATGATAGATCCAGGAATGTGTACTGAGCTTGCACTTAATCCCAGCACCAACTTAAAAACATTCACTTCTTACATTATGGCCCCGTTCTATGCACATGAACGATCACTGAAGATAAGGGTACCACAGCAAAGTGTGGTGAAGAAGGCAGTTGGTGCCCTGCTAGTAATCAGAATAGTGTCTGGGGTCTGAAAGGTTTGTTGTATTTAAACAAGTGGCCCTCAAAATGAGGAGCCAACTAAGTCCACACAGAAGACACACGCTAGCCTGTGTGATCTAAAGATGATGACAATTCAAATATGAGGAAAGGGAGAGTACCAGAACTAAAACTATGAACTCTCAATTTGGAAAGGGCTATGGAGGACAGGGGGAGCCCCCATCCCATATGCAGAGTGTCTAGTCAGACTGAGCTGCCCAAAACCCATCTGCAGAGTATCTACTCAGGCAGATCCACTCTAGGCCAGGCAAGGGTTCCAAACAGCCTTACTATCAGGCAAAGGCCATTGTAATCCTGATTATGTGGGCTCAGCCCTATAGCCATGGCCTGAATTAGTACCAGTTACAAGTATCTCTTAGATGTCCCATGACAGAAATTTCTTCCCTGGCTTTTTAAAAAATCATTTTATTGGGGGCTCATGCAACTCTTATCACAATCAATTCATGCATCCATTGTATGCAAAGCACCTTTGTACATTTGTTGCCATCTACATTCTCAAAACATTTTCTTTCTACTTAAGCCCTTGGTATTAGCTCCTCATTTTTCTCCTCTCTCTCCATTCCCCACTCCCTCATCAACCCTTGATAATTTACAAATTATCATTATTTTGCCATATCATACACTGTCCGTCGTCTCCCTTCACCCACTTCTCCTTTGTATGTACCCCAGGGAGGAGGTTATATGTAGATCCTTGTAATTGTTTCCCCCTTTCTACTCCACCTTCCCTCCACCCTCCTGGAATCACCACTATCACCACCACTCCTAAAGAGATCATCTGTCCTGAATTTCCCATGTTTCAGGTTCCTCTCTGTACCAGTGTACATCCTCCAGTCTAGTCAGATTTGTAAGGTAGAATTGGGATCATGATAGTGAGGGGAAGAAATATTTAAGAACGAGAGGAAAGTTGCATATTTCATTGGTGCTGCCCTGGCTTTTTAAACATGGGGGCGGGGGTGGACCTTCTCCTTCTTACACATCATTTGTATTTTTGCCTTTATACTAAAAGGATCTTATCATTCCCACCTTAGGGTGATTTGTCTTGCACTGTTTTCTGTTGTTTTTCCCAGCTTTGAAGCACAAGAGAGATGGATGCATGGTGACAATTGTTACAAAGTATTGAAGGGAATGCAAGTGTGGGGGCTAGGGAGGAAAAGAGGGTTGAGGAAGCAACAGTGAGGGCAGAAAGGGGGAGGAAGGAGCACTAGAACTGATAGTGATTGCACAGATCAGTTTGAAGGCATGGAAGTGGGGAGGGGGGAGAGGCTCTAAGATGTGACTGAACGATTGAACTATTCAATTGTATGATTTACTAATTATGTGCCAAAAAATGGAGCAAAAAAGAGTTTAAATTTCAAAGAAATTGTATTATGGAAGGCTGCAGTCTACTGTGGGAGGCTGGAACTCTGTTTTGAATCTTGATATAGTTCAAATGCCAAATGAGTCCTTTGTGCTATTTCAATCATGTGTCTACATTTAGACATGGCTAGCCAGCCTTGGGAAGAGTAGTTAGCCATCAGGGAAATTGTAGTTGGAAGAAAATTAGAGGGAAGTCCAAGGAAATGCAGTTTGTCTACAGGCTTACACTAAGAACTAGAGAGTTTGCTTAGGCAAGTCCTCCAAGATTTGCACAAAACAACCACATGTTATCTGGTTTATGTTAAAAGATGCTGAACCTATGATTGACTCAGGATCAGACAGTTATAAGTCATATTCCACCCATCATATAGAAGACCCCAAAGCTATTCATAAACCATTTTAAGCACAGAATTGTGTGGTGCTCCCTAATAATGACCCTATGCTCTATATCTGCAATTCCACAAGCAACAGGGATGAACTGAACAGTCATCACTCATAATTTTTATGTTGATTTCTTTTGCTTTATATAGCATGTAAAGAGCCACATGCCCATGCATTGGTGGACTCCATTGGCTATTCTCTTATCTGGAAAACTGTCTTTGTTTTACCTTTGTCATTTTTAAGACTTTGTAAAAGAATCTTTCTAGAATGTATTTGATCTCTCTTTCTCTCTCTCTCTCTCTCTCTCTCTCTCTCTCTCTCTCTCTCTCTCTCCTAGCACAGATTTCTTGGTAGAGCCTAGACTATTTTATGCTTGATTAGTCTGCAAGGCTTACCGGTAACCGATGACTGTCTTAAGTGCGTACCCTCCCCAAATAGAAAAAAATAACTCACTCTACCTCCTGTAGCCCCAACTCTAAATGGTCAGGCATCAAGAGAGGTTCAAGGAAATTTCCAACACAGAAAGATGAGTCAGCGTGGCTGCTAAAACACACCACACAGAACGAGGTGTACAAGGTTGTTGGTGTTAGTTGTTATGACTCAGGGCCACCATGCAGATAATAGAGTAAAGCCCCGCCCAGGCCTCCTCCACTAGTACAATCGCTCTTCTAGTTAAACCCATTCTTGTAGTCACTGTGTGAGTCCATCTCCTGTAAAACATTACCCTTTTTTGCTGTGCCTCCAACTTTAGCAAACAGGATGCTTTTCTCCAGAGACTGATCTCTTCTGAAAACATCCCAAAGTTTGTGAGATGAAGTCTCTCCACCCTTGCTTCTAAGCTGTATCCTGGTGTACATTTTACAAGACAGATGTGCCTTTTCTTGTGTCTTGTTTTGGATTTTTTTTTCTGGAAGTTCATAGTACTTTGAATATTCTTTGCCAACCTGATAGTTTAAATGCATTCATTTTTCTTAGGTCTTCTTTATTCAAAGTCCAACTGGTACATAAAAATGAGTCAATTGAAAATGCCATGACTTAGGTGAGACTCACCTTACTCCACAAAGAAACAGCCTTGCTTTTCCATGCATCAAAGAATGCTTGTACACACAGATGCCTCCAGTATAGTTTTCTTTTGATCCCTATTTATTTGACTTAACTGTATTCTTGCTTTAACAGAATGTAATTCTATTTATGTTAGATTTTAAAATTAAGTGGCTTGTAAGATAACATTTTCTTTAACAGACATTCCTAGTTTATTTGACTATTTGTTCTAAAAAGCAAACTCTTAGAATTATAAGTTTCAGGAGGAAAACAGCATCGTTGGTAATTTTACGTGAACTATACTAAACTTATACAAATTGGAGAACAAGCAATATCCCTGCAAATTAAAATTCACAAAAATTTTATTTTTATTCATGACCTCGAATAGATTCTATAGCATTTTGAAGTTTTCTTTATCAGTATTGTGTCAAATTCTGATTAAAGCAACTGACAAGTATTTCACATTTTTCCCTACCCAGAGAGTATTTTTTCATGATGTCTTTGAATTAGTAATAGATTTATAGAAGAGAGTTATTGATTTCCCTGTGGTTGTTTTTGGATTCATTTATCTTTTTACATTCAAGCTATTCTAAATATTTTTTCTCAGACCCATATCCTTTTGGCAACTCAGCTCTGTCCTCTCTTTACCTCTTGTCACAAGAAAAGGTCCCAGCACACCTTTGTAGTTGAAGGTCTTTATCATCTATGGTCCCTGGGTCTAGTGGTTTAGAAGAGGCGACCTAAAGGACCCTATATTTTCAAAGAGGAACATATGTGATACAGCCCTGCCTGCCTTCCCCACCCCCATCCTCCATCTCTCCTGACATTCTGTTATTTCTGATGACTTCCTTCTCCTCAGTCTCCCTCTCTTCAATCCACCCCTGCCCTTCATATTCTGTTAGCTGCTCTCACTGCTTCCTGCATGTCAACACGTCTCCTCCTTAGTCTACGACTGGAATCACTGCCAACTCTGAAGTGCATGCTTGGTTCCTTTATGATGGATCTCTAAACATACCAACCTCAGCATTGATCTCTATACAAACCTCATGTAGGCTACAGACATCATTGACAACTAGTATTGTATCGGTAACAAATATTGAATTAAACTAGGTGCAATGTTCGCTCATAGGAGTGAGGGAGTTAATAAGAAGGAAGCGCCGAGAAACAAGAAGAGCCCCCTCACATCTTTTGCCATATTGATATGGGGGGCAGGGGCAGGGTGTTCTCCATTTCCTTATTCATTTTTTAAAGTTAGTGTTTTCTTAAGTCACAGCCGCCTGCTGAGCTGCAGCTGTATCGGGGAATAAGTCTGTGCTCTAAATTATCAACTCAGAGCTTCCCGGTGGCATTTCTACTAACAAGCTGCCAAGTCCAGAATGATGAGCTTTCTGTTTGAGCTGACAACCCAAACTGAACCTGGCTGTTTGGAACAGGCTCTTTTCACTCCACCCGCTGCTCTCACAGCTGAAGTGGAGAGTGACATATGAACCACCAGAGCCCAAAGCCAGGATTCTGAAGAAAGTCCACGGCTTTCGCTATCAGGCCATGAGAAATTGCTTGTCGGCTATGCACTTGTTACTATATAATGCATCTACTCCATGCATGAAGATGAGAAAACCTAAAGGGCTTATAAGTTGCCCATGGTCCTTCTTGCCACAGACCCCATTTCCGATGAAACTATAGGATGTTGGAGGGCCAGCAGTCTGCCTTCTTCTTTTCTGTAAAAGGGAAAGAGGAGCAGGTCAAACTCACTTCAGCTTATCTGAAACTGCCCTTTCCATTAGCCAAAAGAAGGGCCACTGGGAGAGATTTCAAACACAGAGAAAACAAGGTAGTGAGGGATATGAGGGCTAAAAAAATCTCTGAGACCCTCTCCATCTTGGTGTTCCATCGGCGGGTATTGAGAAACGTACAGATGCCACCATCATTATAACATCACATTGGTTCATCTTAGTAAGTCATTCACCTGCTTCGAGTGAATCTTCTGGAGGAGAGGGGGATATGATCTCAGAAGGCCACACAGCCCTCAAAAGTCATCTCAGCTACACTTTCTATAGCACTGGTAGGAGAGGACTTTTTTCTTTCTTCAGTTGCTAATGATTTCTAGTGAATCACTCATTAACAAGAATAATGTTTCAGTAATAATAGGTATTATCACCATCCTAAAATATTAAGTGCTTTATTAACTATGTATCATGTTTTAAGCATTTTGAAAGTAGCATGCCATTAAAATGTCGACCAGAGGTGGTAAAGCTTTGAGCAGGATTGCAGGTGACGAAGTCTCTCAGACATAGGGGTAGATGGAAACAGGAGGCTGTCCAAATAAGTCAGATGGATTTCCAAGATGCTGCTGTTTGGGGAAGAATTGTCCTTGTAACAGTGATGTCAGAAATATGACCATTACAAAGAGAACAGGAATTCTGAACCCCACTGGTCTTCAGAGCTATGAGATTCTATAGTGAATTTCTGAGAACATTTCTTCATGCATAATTCTCTCCTTTCCCAACAGAACAGAAACATTGCCTGCCTCACTCATGGTAACTTGCATCTCAGGGTTTTCAATGAGCCTCATATTTAAATAAAGGAAATGTTACCATAAGAGTAAAACATGTCCTTTATACTGTCCATTTAAAAACACTGTGAACTGGAAGAAACATGCATTGCCAAAAGAACAAACCAATCTGTCCTGGAACAAGTGCGGCCAGAATGGTCCTCAGAGGCAAGGAGGGCATGATTTCATCTCACGTACTTTGGACAGGTCCCTCGAGAAGGAGTCACGTTGTGTAAATAAGAGGGCCAGTGAAAGAAAGGAAGACCTTTGACAAGATGACTTGAGGCAGTAGCTGCACTCATGGACTCAAACCGAGCAATCGGGAGGCTGGCACAGGACCGGGCAGTGTTTCCGTCTGCTCTACGGAAGGTCGCCATGATTCGGACCAACTTGACGCTTCCTAAGAACAAGATGAACTGGAAACAGATTTTAAATGCGTGATTTCCAAACTAGCTTGTTTAGGTTTAAGGAAATTCATTTGGCAAGTTGATGAAGGAAGATATAAACACATATAAACGCAAAATATATATTTTGAGCAATTGTTTTCTGAAGGGCTTACATGGAACCTCCCTGATGTGTCTGCTGCTGAGCTGTTCTTTGGTTCCCTACAAAGAAATATAATGATGAAATTGATTCTTTGCCTGAAAATTTGCATTTCCAACTAGTTTATATATAGGTGGTTGTGTTGGTCTGGGTTTACTAGAGAAACAAATTTGTAGACATGCTTATGTGTGTAAGGAAGAGCTTTATATCAAAGAGCAATTGTACATTAAGAAAACCTCCCAGCCCAGTTCAGGTCAAGTCCATGGGTCCATTCGCCTATATGTCCATTACCAATCTATAAATTCTTTTTCAGACTCACACAGTACATGCACTGACACCAAATGCAGGAAGAAAGAACAGTGGGTGGAAAGCCTTGTGGATGCATGGCATGGGTCTCCTTGTAGATCCTTTAGATGCAGGGCTCTGGTTCCATCAGCATAGCACATCTGGCTTGACAGCAGGAAGATGAAGCAGAGAGAGTTTCTCATCTCCAGGGAGGAATACAGAGTTCCCAGGATACTCAGGAGAAGGCCAGGAGCCCTCTGTGACTTCACTGGCTTTGGTTTGATGAACAGGCTAAACCACACCCCTTCACAAATTGACAGATTATGTAACTGCCACAGAGGTACTGGTATATAGCCTGGCCTTGGTGGTGCTGTCACGTAAGCATCAAACTACTAGCTGCAAGGCTAGTGGCTTACCACTAGGTGCTCTGAGGAAGGAAAGGAGAGGTGAGGCTGTTTCCTCCTGTAAAGAATTACAACCTCGGACACGTTAGACAGGATGGAGTTGCTGTGAGTTGCAACCAACTTGATAGCAGTGATTGCAGTGATAGCAGTGGTGTTGATTTTGGTTTGCGTCTCAGCAACCAGTCTACCAATATGGAGTCAATTGAACACGAGCTACTCAAAGCAACATAATGCTTCCTGATTTGATTTTCATTAAAAATAGAGACTAGAGATCCAAATTTTTCCAAATGTGGTATTCCTGTTAGACACCGTTGAGCCAGCTGCAACTGACAGCAACCCTACCTACAGCAGAACACACTGGCTTCACAGGTGTCACACGTGTGAGCCCACTGCTGCCAGGTCCAGCGAGCTCAGCAAGAGTCTTTCTCTTTTTCCCTAACCTGCCCATTGACCAGGTATGATATCCTTCTCCAGAGACTAGTCCTTCCTGATAAACTACCCAAAGTGTACGTGCTGAAGTCTCTCCATCCTCTTCTAAAATTCTGGCTGACTCAGAATTCTGTTTGTACAAAACCCTTTATCCATGATAAAAGCCATGAGTTCATAACCCTTAACTTTGAGAGAACTGTGTCTTACACCTGCCATCCGAATCTTTTTATCCTAACTGTAAAGACAATGAGAATAAGCTGAGCCCTTTGGTACCTTAGATTATACTTGATGTTTTCTTCATAAACAATTTCTGACAACAGTTAATGACTGGCCCCAGTGAGAGACAAAAGCAATTCTGAAGTGCAGGAGAGAGAAGCAGAGTCGTCTGTGCCTACTGGGCCTGCTGAGCTCATAGCTCAGTTCAGCCGGAGCCGTCCTGCGTCCCTCAAAAACAAAGCAGATGGTGCCCGTAGAACAAGCAACTTACATCTTTAAAGCAAAGCAAAGTCCAAAACGCAAACATTTTTAAGTATAGCTTAAAGGAGTGTGCCATCATCTATAGCCTCCCGAATCCACACAATCCCATTATCAAGTCCCCTCTCTGACTTGGGCATTACGTCTTCTAACCCCTTTTGGCCCACTGAACTCCTTTTTTTTTGTGGGGGTGGGGGGTGCTGGTTGTTGGGGATGCTATTGTTTGAAGTGAACTTGTTTGTCACAAGGTTCCAAGTCATTTCAGTTTCACTTTCCTCCTTTTTTCTTTAAGCTGGTCAGACCACAAGTTAGGTTTGAGGGCTAGGGAATCTGGAGGGATCCACTGAATTTTTAATGGTATTATGATCCAATCGAAACTCAGTGGACACAACCTCTGCTCCAGGCCAAGATGTGGTAGGTAGCTATACTACAAACAAGAACCTTTCTGAATTTGAACTCTGGTGACTGTTAGCTAAACAGACCTTCGTAAAACAGCAATAATGACTACTGATTATTAATCCTGTGTGTTTGTTTCCAAGTGTTTCTTCCCAGGGTTGAGCAGGAAATGCCAGGGGGTCTATCGCCCCACCCCTCCAAAGGCAGCTTCTTCTCAAGGGAGGAGATAGACAGGTGAACGCATCAACCCTCATTGGGCCAAATTTTGGAGGGTGTGTTGGGGGTGGGGGGGGGGATGTCAGCTACCATCTGCACAGGAGCAGTGTGGCTTCTGAAGTTTGGGTTTGTACAAAATCCTTTATTTTCATCAGTCTGCTTCTTTCAGGGTTTCCATCACGTTTGAAGCGGACCTGCCACCAGGTAGGTGGAGAAGGCCCCCTGCTTTCAATGTGTTTTGAAGCTCTGGGAAGTGTGACACATCTGCTGATAGTACTACAGAGTCTACTGGGCAAAACTCTTTAGGTTTCTAATCCCAACGCTTCAGGCAAGTTGGAAGTAACCCCCCATTTAATTATGTCTTCACCTTCATAATTTTTGAAATGCAGAATCAATTTTGCAGCGCCACAAACTGACCCCACCACTGAACATGCTTAGTAGTCATCCAAGAGAAGTTATCTCTCAGAATCCAGAAAGGTGCGAAAGATCATTTTCTAATTCTTCTGTGAAAATATTGAATTTGCAAGGATTTATGTGGATACATAATACATAATCCATGCTTGTGGCAGCAGGAGTCAAGAAATTAAAGAACATATTGCATTGGGACAACCTGCTGCATAAGACCACTCTAAAGTGTGAGAAGGCAAAGATATCACTTTAAAGACGAAGATGTGCTTGACCCAACCCATGGCATCTCCATCAACTCACATGCCTGTGAGCGCTCACCAAGGACAGGGGCGCCACAGAAGGCTTGATGCATCTGAACTGTGGCGTTCACAAAGACTGTTGAAAGTACCATGGGCTGCCAGAAGACAGAAGGAATCTGTTTTGGAGGAAGCTAAAGCAGAATGCTCCTGAGAAGCATTCTCAGGACTTTGTCTCACATACTCTGGACATGTGATTGGAAGACACACATTCCTGGGAAAAGATATCATGCTGAGTAAAATAGAGGGTCAGTCCAAAAGAGAATAATCCTCAAGGAAATGCCTTGACACAGTGGCTGCAACCAGGACCTCCACCATCACAAGGATTGCAGGGAAGATACAGGACCAGGAAGTGCTTTGTTCAGTTGGCCACCACCTGGCTGCGTCAGGACCCAGGGCTATCTAGGCGAAAAGCAGTGCTGTGGCACATGGGCAAGCCCTCGGCTGCAAATTGATTGCTATTGATTGGATTCAGACCCAGGCATTCCCATCTGGGTCAAAGAAGTACTCTATTATATAGAATTTTTAGTGGCTAATTTTTAGGAAGTGGATTACCAGCATTTTCTTCTGGGTAACTCTGGATAGGCTTTAATGTCCAATATTTGCATTAGTGGCTGAACACATTAATCACAACTCATAGTGGCCTTTACAAAGTAAAAGTGCCTTATGAGATTTTTAAGATTTTTAAGATTCTTATGAAAATAGAACATTTTTAAGATTTTTAAGATTCTTATGAAAATAAAACATTTGGATGTTCTGTTTTGTTTTGTTTCATTTTGTTTTGCTACTCTGTATATCTTTTCCCCTTGTAAGCAGTCAACCAACCCTTGCTCCCCTCTCCAGTCTTACGTCCATTAATTCCAGTCTCTGCTGGATACGCAACTGCTCTTTCACGGCTAGTTTCAGATCCTAAATCAACCTGGAAAAAGACCTAAAAAATTTTTAAGGGAAATGAATAGCCTTTGCCTCACAGAACCCCTTAAAAATTAGTAGAGAGTAAACATATTAGGTTGTTGCTGTTGTTGTTGCCACTAGGGGCCATCAAATTGATTTTGACCCAGCAACCCCAGGTGGCAAAGTAGAATGGATCCATAGGGTTTCCTAACTGTAATCTTTACAGAAACAGATCACCAGGTCTTTCTTCCGATGAGCATATGGGTGGGTGTGTTAGTGTGGGTAGAATAAAGAAACAGATTGATAGACACTCATGTATATATAAGAAAGGGCTTTATATACAGTGCAATTGAATATTGAGAAAATATCCCAGTCCAGTCTGGATCAAGTCCATAAATCTAATATCAGCCCAGATGTCTGACACCAGTCTACAAAGCCCTCTTCAGACTCATGAAATATATGCAATAATGCCAAATGCAGGAAGATGGCAGGCCAGTGGATGCAAAGTCTTGCGGATCCAGTGGTAGTAGAAGCATCTCACCACTGACAGGGGTCTCCACATGGGTTCTCCAGCTCCCATGGCATGGACTCTACCAGCAAAGCACCAATTGTATTGTCAATAAATTGTCTCGCAGAGAGTGAACAGAGAGAGAGGGTATCTCTCACCTTCAAAGAGGAATATCAGTTTCCAGAATCCTCAGGAGAAGGATATGCCCATACAGAAGCTTCATTGGCTATGACCTGATTGACAAGCTAGATTTCAGTCCTTCACTCTTAAACCTTTCAAAATGACAAAAGACTATATAACTACCACAGTGGGTTCAAAGCTGAAATCTTTCAGTTAGCAGCTGATTCATGGTGCCAAACCACTCTGCCATTAGGAAGTCTTACTAGATAGCTACTTTGTGGCATCTCCTTGCAGTGTGAACAATTAAGCCCTGGGTTATTAACTGAAAGGTTTTGCACTTCAAATTGACCGAGAGACACCTCAGAAGCAAGTCCTGCTGATCTTCTACTGAAACACCACTTTGAAACTGAAACCCTTTGAAACATAGAATGTTGACGAGTCAGCATCAACTCACAGCAATCTCCTGTGCATACAGTAACACAATAAAGCCATTGACTGTAATATCAATTCAATAATACAGGTATGGCTTCCATTTTAAAGTCAGAAAGACTGAGGGGCAGAGTGGTAACATAATGTGTTCACTCTCTTAGAATCTACAAGATAAGAATTCATATCTGTTCTGTATTAATTCCAAAGCACATTTTTTATGCTGCATTTAGTCTGGCTTCCCTGTTATAAAATCATATGAAGTTGGATACAAGCCCTGGTTCCTTTATTGGAGATAAATCTACAAGCCAAATAAATTAAAAATGTCTTCTTTCGTCTGTTTCAGTTAAGACCCATTGTTTGAAAGTTATAGAAACCAATTGGATATAGATAAAATTAATTGAGACAATATACTAGAGGGATATAGGGATTCTCTCAAAAGAAAAACAAGGATAGAAAAATAATCTGAAAAGTTCTTTCACCTTCACTCCTGATCAGCTTTCTCTCCTCCTTTGATTGTAGGTAAAATGGCTGCCACGGTCTCTTGTTTTCAAACCAGTCTCTCTCTCTCTCTCTCTCTCTCTCTCTCTCTCTCTCACACACACACACACACACACACGCACGCACGCACGCACACTCCCCCTCCCCCATCTATAAGTCTTAACAAAGAAGCTGGTAGTCTCAGTGTGAGGCAAATGTCAATTCCTTATAGAATTAGTCATCAAAACAAATATGGATCTAGAGACCCACTCCTGGGGATGTGGTGGTCTGCATATGATTGATGAATGTATTGATCATGATAGGAGTTGTCTGAGTTCCCAATAAAAAAATTTTTTTAAGCTTATAGTGAGGGATCAAGTACAAATATTTTGGAAATGATGGCAACATATGTACAAATAGGCTTGATACAACTGATGTATGGAAATGTTATAGGCGCTGTAAGGGACCCCAATAAAAAGACTTAAAAATTTTTAAATACAAAAAAGAGGGGGAAGCATCAGCTCATGAGGGGATCGATCACAGGAGACGGTCTAACATCCCAGAGCCCTTTTGTGAGCTAAATTGCAGCCCCAAACTGACCAGGCTGGTTTGCCCCTTTACAAAGAACCAAGTAAAGCCAATCAAAAGCAGAATTTCCCCCAATGGAAGGACATGACAATTTGTATTCCAGTTGCCTCGGGCGGGGTTTTGATGAACTGAATAAACAAAGCAGTGAGCTAATTGGGTGGCCTTCTACTTCCTGAACTATTGAGAGGAGGGTCTCATTCCTTGCCACTTCTTCAGGGACTGGTGTGTCGTTTGAACGCATCGCGTCGGAACTAGCGATCCTCTTAGTTTAGATTCTCAGAGGAGCAGCAGTTGTCCCCAAATGTCTATCTTTCTCCCTGTAGGACACAATTGATGTACATTCACAGGAAAGACATTTAATTGGCTATTTAAGTGCAACGAGAGTGCGATCCTACTGGGAGACAGAGTCCTTTTTTTTTCCGGTTTCATAACAGTGCTTTGTTTCTCTTCCCAAACAATAAAGATGTTGGGTCACAGAGAGATGGAGGAGGGGGGAATGAGGACAAAGAGGTTAAAAGTTTCATTTGTAGGGTTTTGTAATCACGCAGACTTTGATCTAAACAGTAACAGTAAGTCCTGCCTTTTCCTCCATTCTCACACAGAGCAATCCTTTAAGCCTGCCTGCCTCTTTGATATGGTTAAAATGAAGGGAAATACCTAGGACACCAGCAACAAATGTTGAGAGATAGAATAAGTGCATTGAATAGAGGATACGTCAGGGCCAGAGAAACACTTTCTCTTCTACCACATAAAATGCAGATAGCTAAAGAGCTACTGCAGACATCGTAAAGTGGCTATATTTTCAGCCCCTACTCATTATGGCTTTCAGTGAATAGTCTCTCCGTTGTCTTAAGCCATCTATCTTTGGGAAAATATGGCCCCATTTCTCTATTTATTTATCTTTTTAGAAATGGGGAAACATAAACTGTTGCACTGTAATAAATTTTTTCATTTTTAATAGTTCAAATGGTTCAACAGTAAAATGAAAGTCTACCATTATTTTGGTCCGTGGACTTTTGTCATTTTGAGTATCCTTAGTGCCATTTAATGTCATGATCCCTTAGAATGGCTTCAAATTGATTATCTATCTCCTGCAGATGGTTTTCTCAAACTTTAGACAGTTAAAAGTAGACCAGAGAGGAACTTAATCTTCCCTTGTGTCCAAATGTATAGGGAAAGCAGGTATTTGTGGAGATCTAATTTTAAACAAACCCATGCAAATTTTAAACTGTAAATAAGCACAAAAAAGGGAGTACCAAGCTTATCACCAAATAACAGTGTACTTTAGGACAAGTAGAATTTAGCAACCCAAAATTATTCTTGAGGTGAAATGTCTTTGGAGAAGATAAGAGCAACAGAATTTTGGTTGCACCAAGAATATAATTTAGAGATACCTTTGCTTTACTGAGACTTAATTTTCAAATGAAGTGTATGTTCATACACCCCATCCGCCTCACCCTGATTGCTGAGAAACAGAACACAAGAGTTATTTCAAGTACTGTGCATCCTTTATTCCTAGGTAAAGCTTCTTTTCTGTTCTAAATGAGCTGAAATGAACCTAGAACAGCAGTTCTCAACCTGTTGGTTGTGACCCTTTTGGGGGTCAAATGACTATTTGACAGGGGTAACCTGATTCATAACAGTAGCAAAGTGAGAGTAATGAAGTAGCAATGAAAATAATGTTATGGTTAGGGAGACATCACACCAGGAGGACCTGTAGGAAAGGGTCAGAGGCATGAGGAAGGTTGAGAACCACTGCTCGAGAAAGAGGTCTGAAAGTTCCCTGCTGACTTTGACTCCAGCACCACCACTAAGTAGCCCACCTGCTTGCCCTGCCCTCTTGAAGCTCTCCAGATCCAAAAGAGATTCATGGGAAGAAGTAAGACAGTAGGCGGAGAAGAGAAACAACTCCAAGAACATGCTCAAGAAGGATGCTTGCAAAAAGCCAGACTGATGACCAAAAATAGAACCTAAAATCTCACACCAATTGAGATCTCTGAACTGCAATATTCTCACCCCTCTTCCAAAGATCCTATTTTTTACAAACTCACTTGAAAAAATGTTCAAGGTGGAAAAGTGAGAAAAGGAAGTCTCTCTCTCTCTCTCTCTCTCTCTCTCTCTCTCTCTCTCTTGCTCAGCCACTCGCTCGCTTACTTCCAGATGGAGGAATTTTTCTGTGTTCTCTGCATAAGCCTTATTGACGTGGTTTATATGGTGGTCTATCCTTTTACCATGGGTCATATTCAGAGTATCACCAAAATGATGTCTCACTTTAATTTGGCATTAAAAGAAACAAGATACCATCCAGTCGATTCCGACTTCTGTATCTCCCTATTTATCAGAGTAAAGTTGGGCACCATACAATTTTTTTCCAATGATTTTATTGGAGGCTCTTACAGCTCTTATAACATTAAATACATCATTTGTATCAAGTATATTTGTATACATGTTACCATATTCATTTCCAAATATTTTCTACTTAAGCCCTTGGTATAAGCTGCTCTTTCCCCCTTCTTTCTGAAAATTTTTTTTCTAAATCATTTTATTGGAGGTTCATACAACTCCCATCACAATCCATACATACATCAATTGCATGCAAGCCACATTTGCACACTTGCTGCCATCACCACTCTCAAAACATCCTCCCTTCACTTAGGCCCCCAGTATCAGCTCCCCCTATTTCTTTTCCCTCCACCACCCCTCCTCCATGAACCTTTCATATCATACACTGTCCAATGTGCCCCTTCACTCATTTCCCTGTTTGTCCGTACCCCAGAGAGGAGTTTATATGTAGATCCTTGAAATTGGTTTTCCCTTTCTATTCCACCATCCCTCCACCCTCCCAGTACCAGCACTCCCACCACTCATCATGAGGGATCATCTATCCTAAATCCCCATGTTTCAGACTCCAGTATACATTCCCTGGTCTACCTGGATTTTTCTGGCAGAATTGGAATCATGATCATGTGGGAGGATGTCTTTGAGAACTAGAGAAAAGTTGCACATTTCATTGTTACTACACTGTACCATGACTGGCTCATCTCTTCTCTGCATCCCCTCTGTAAGAGGATGTCACTTCACCTATTAATGGGCTTTGGGTCCCCGATCTCCCCCTCATTTACAATGATATAATTTTTAGTTCTTGAAGCCTGATAACTGATACCTTTGACACCTCATGGTCCCACACGCTGGTGTGCTTCTTCCATGTGAACTTTGTTTCTTCTGAGCTAGATGGCTGCTTGTTTATTTTCAAGCCTTTAAGACCCTAGATGCTACCATAGCCAAGTATCATTAGACTTTTTCACCACCTTTGCTTATGCACACATTTGTCTTCAGTGATGATAGCGGGAAGGTGAGCATCATGGAATGCCAATTTAATAGAATACAATGTTCTTGCAATGAGGAAGTACTTGAGTGGAGGTCCAATTTCCCATCTGCTGTCCTAATACTAACCCTATAAGTATATGCACATTGATCTATTTCCCCATCGTCATATGTAAATATATGCACCTTTATACATGCCTATGTATTTAAACCTCTATAAATGCCCTTTGCCCCCCACTCCTTTCCTCTATTTTCTTTTACTTCCTCTTGTCCAACTATCCCAAACTATCCCAACTATCCCAAACTCCATTTGGGTTTCAGTATTTTGTCTCTGTTACATTACTCTTGATCAATCCCTATTGGACCTCTCACACCCCCTTATCACTGTTTTTAATCACTTGTTGTTCCCTTATCCCTGGGCTGGGCAACACCACCTCCTTTCCTTTCCTCCTCTTCTCCAGTGCCCCCCACCCTCCCCCCAGAACCATCAGTCCTGTCATTTTTGCCTCCAGACTTTTCATCCAGCCTATCTTATCTAGATAGATCTGCAGAGATAACAATATATACAAAATAAAGGCATAAAATGAAGCAACCAAAGAAAATAAAATAATAGTAACAACAACATAGTCCAATATATATGTAAAAAATAATAACAATATAAAAACCTGTAAATAGTTTAAGGTCTGTCTGTTGACCTCCAGGAGTGTCCTCTGGTTAAGTTGGATGGAGTGTGACACCTGGCCCCAAAGTATATCCTTGGCACTCCATCTGGAACTCCATGTTCTGTTGCACACCCTAAGTGTTTTGCCATGGTGTGGTTGGGTCAGACAGGGTATAATCCTGACCCTGTTTCTCCAGTGGTGCCCCTGAAAGGCCTCGGGTCAGGGAGAGTAACCATATTTCATATTGGGGCTGGTCATATGAACCTTTCTGTACATCAGTTGTTCTGAGTGGGAATATCATCCTGAAGGTCGTTGGGCCAAGATGCACTCTATTCCCTATTCCTCCCCCATCATTTGTTCTCATGTGCTCTGGTCAGGCATCTCTCACTCCCCAAGTTGCAGCTTCAGTGTTGACCTCCAAGACAAACTCCCCCAGGGGAGAGGCGGTAGGCACCATACAATTTCAATGACTACGTTTTCTGAAGTTCACCAGGTCTTTCTTTGTAGGCACCGTTGGGCTGACTCAAACAGCCAACCTTTCAGTTAGCAGCCTATCAGACAGTAACTCCTGAACCCAGGATTCCTTCCTTAAATTGCAAGCTTTCTTGTCCTAGATTATAAATCACTTGGAGATAGGACCTTTGTCTCTTTGGACCAATGGTTCATAGCATGGATTTCAATGTCAGACTGCCCTTTGCTGGCTGTATGGCTTTGTTTCTTCACTTCCTTGGGTCATAGTTTACTGCTCTATAAGGTTTATGGGGAGCTGAGCCCTGGTGGTGCAGTGGTTCTGTGTGGGACTGCGGTCCACAGGGTTGATGGTTCAAATCCATCAGCAGCTCTCCAGGACCAAGGCTGGGCTTCCTATTCCCACCAGGGCAGTGATGTGAAGAACAAAAAGGTATATGGGGACATTTCTGGAAAATGCCTCATAGCAAAGTGAAGATGAAATAATGAAATAATATGAATAATGATCTTCTAGCACAATATGATACATGATTCCCCATTGCCTTTGAAACCATTCCTCCTCTTGACTACATGAGAACTGCACTCAATGGGTGGGTGACATGTAACCAACTATATCACCCAGGAACTCCCATGATTAGCAATCAACAAGTGTTCACAGAGAAGTCCCTGATTTAACTACCAACTGAAAAGTTGGCTATTGGAGCCCACCCAGAGTCTCCATATGAAAGAGATAATCTTCTTTCACAAGGGCATAACCTTGAGAACCATATGACAGAGTTCCCATGAATAAGAATCAACTTGGGGATGAATAACAGCAATAACAAATATTAACTAGTGCATGTAATATAGTCTTAGTATACCATTCCAAGTGTTGGAGCTATCAGAAAATCCTATCAGTCTTTTACATTCTTACTTAAGAAAGTCATAAGCAAATCTGGCATTATTGAAGAAGACATTAGTATTCTACTGACCTCTGAAGTGGCTTAGAAAAGGCATTTAGGGAGAAGGGCAAAATATACTGATCTTCCCAAAGATTTAGGCTCTTTGGATCAATTCCACATCATCCTTGTGATTTTGTTTTAATGCTATGTAGGACCCTTTGAAGAAAACAGAAAGAATACAAACAAGGGGGAGAGCTATTTGAAAAGAGGAAAACACAAGTGTTCCTGGACATTTTTCCTGTCCTGTCCAGCCTGAAAAACTCTCTCTGTACAGGAAAGAAATGAGGGGCAGGGAAAATGAAGAATGCAGATAGAAAGTGAATTTGGGTCTTTACAGGCACTTGACTTGGTATCTCAAGAAATTTAGAGGCCATTTAAGGGGACCTGCTCTTATTTATAGCCTCCCTTCCTAAATGAACTATAGTCTGCATGAATCCCATCTGGAATTACAGGGCCTTTCTATGCTTGATGCCTCCAGAAACTTAGAACATAAACACCAACCAAAGGAAAATATATGGACGAGCATAAATTAGATTCCCCCCACAGGAGGCATCCATGCATCATCGCTTATAAATTTAGGTTATATCTCTACTGCCATCATGTGATAGAACAGTTTTTAGTGAGGATACCTTAAAAAAGGGAGTCTAAAACTCAGAATGTAAGGAAATTCCATGGGAGATAGAAGTTGTGCCCTTCTCTCCCCTACCTGCCACATCTGCTGATGAGTGGGGATCAGAACAAAGGCTGGCAGCATGCACAGCGCATCTGCCTCTTGATGCAGCAACAAAGAGGATGGCAGGAGGGGGGTGTGAAAAAAAAGAGGCAAAATCCAGATATTCTTGCATAGTAAAAGGATGAATACATTTCATCTTTGGACAGCTCTGTTCCAATTTTGAAATCAGAAAGTCATTCACATTACGTGGTTAATAATGACTGCCAATGATAAAACCTGATGACTGATCCACGGTTCTGTTTCTGTCATGGCACAGTTGTGTTCACTAGGGGGAAATGAACTCCAGTAAACTGTCAACGTGTACTGCAGGGCTATTGTTGTTGTCTCTGCAGCCTCCTAGCTCTACACTCACTGGACAGACTCTTCATCCACCTTCCCAAGTCGTAGGTCTTGGTTAGCCCCTGGGAGACATGACCAGAAAATAAAGTCAATAACATCCATTGTGCTTTTGACCTTCTAAATAAGTCTTGGGAAATTCTAGCAGCAATTTAAAAGCCATGGCTTTGCTACATGCAGACCTACTGAAATGTTTAGTTACAAGCAGAAGCCCTAAATTGTACAAAATATGAAATGATACCTCCTTCAGATTAAAAAATATTCATGAAGTGCCAAGGTAATTCCTAGCTAGATTAATGTAGGTTAGCTAAGAGATCATAAAAGTCAGAGAACAGAGCATTTGGAATTCTCTTTCCTGTGGGTCCCTGTTCTGAGCTGAATGAGGGAGGCAAGGGACCAAAATTCAAAACACACATGTGGGATTGAAGAACTGAGGTCCCAATATCTAACTTGGGTAAGAGCGTAAGAAGATCCCCCTGCACCACCATGGTGGACAGCAGTTGAGCAGATCTCAGAGCAGGATGTACTTGGCAAAAATGAGACAATACAGAGTCCCCAAGGGACAAATGATTCCTCAGAGGGGCTTAGGAGTAGGGTGAGAGAAAATCTAGGTACCTGAGTGACAAAGAGAAACAGAGAGCCATTAAACATAAGGTACAATTCACCCAACATCATAAAAACCAAGGTCCCATTGACACCTCACAATCCCCAGTTTATTTCCAGATTCTAGAGCACAGAGAGAGGAAAACTTAAACCAAAGAAATTTCTACCAAGTATAACCTAGGAATCTGGGAAACACCAGAATGTACCTAGAAATAGCTAGATGTTTTATCCAGAATAAAAGCCTGAAACAGGAGATAAGTTGCTACATAAACAGTGTTTAGACTTCAGGTGTTGACATGGTTTCTTTTAAAGAAGCTAAACTGATGAGATGCATGTATAAACCAGTGACGATCGATCAATCGATCGATCAATAAATACACATATGAGATAGGTAGATGATAGATAGATAGATAGATAGATAATAGATAGAAAATTATATCAAGAAAATGGCTCACACAGTTGTAGAATCAGGCACATCCAATCTGAGTTCAATGTTAACCTGGCGGCTTCTTCACCAGAATGGCATAGCTTCAAAGATCCAAGGCTAGCATAGCAGATGGCAGGTTATAATGACTCAAGTCCAAAGAAACAGAGGTTGGAGAATCAAATGCAAGATCCAGACCCTGCTTTCAGAAAAGCAACAAGTTTTCCGACAGTGTCCACTTATACAGGAAGCAGGTCATGCCCCTAAGAAAACTTCCTTTCAATTGCATCAGGGCTGAAACTTGAAGAAGAATGTTGCACTCCACCCTAATATTCCCACAACTACTTGGCTTCACACAACACTCTCATCACGGATTTTGTCCTATTGTACTAGGTCACATCATAAAGGATTACTAGACCTCAGATGCCAAACCAGTGAGAACCCTATCCCAGCCAAGCTGACACACAGCCTAACTAATTACACTGCATTCACCTAAGGGTGTGGTCCAAACCATGCTATGCATTATGACATGTGGGAAGTGTGAGCAGAGGTTGGAAATACTGCCATAGATATTATGTTAAAGGACCTTCTTGACAGCCTGCATATCCAATTTTCCAACCTCTACATCCATCCTAGATCTGCAGGTTTGTCACATAGAAGTAGAATGAAGACACCTGTTGTGGGTTCATTTTACTCATCGAATGGATTCAGCAAAATAAAGTCACACGCAAAAATTCCCTATAAAGTTAACTGTTCTGGCTCTTTGGGGGTTAAACAGAATCTAAATACCTTTTGTCAAATCATTCTGAATATTTCAGTCCATTCTCTTTGACTTTTCAAGGTCACCAGTCTAAACCAGGGTTTTCTAAAGTTGGCCTGTACTATCCTCTAGGAATTATTGGGACAATCTGGGAGATAATGAAACCAGGAAATGCCCACACTTTATCCTGGATATACTGCAAAAGTTTTTAACTGCCAGGAAAACATGAAATTTTTTTGTTTTGTTTTGCTTTGTTTTCTGAAAAAGGGAGCAGTAGGCAAAATAAATTGAGGAATCTATGTTCTCGACATTTCTGATACCCTTTCTTTTCTTCCCGCAAGCTTTGCACTGAGATTCCCCAGATTATGTCCATATGTCAAGATTCCAAGACCATCTCCGCTGATCGGACCTGGTTTGTACCCATCTTGTGGAAAGAGTCCCTCAAACATTGGCAAAAATCTCCAGTATCATCTGTTCAATCCACCATATTATACTTACCTGCATCTGTGATATGGGACTCTAAAGTGGTTTTTGGTGAATTGCATGAAATTGTTTATTAAACCCTCTAACTCAAGGTTCTTAACATTGAGTTTAAGTATGTTTAAAGTGTCTTAGTTCTATACTGGCACTGTAACATAAATGTATTTTCTCACTGTTTAAGAAGTTAGATAGGGCTGAGCCCCGGTGGCATGGTAGTTGTGCGTGGGACTGGGGCCCACTGGGACGGAGGTTCAATTCCAGCAGTGGGGCTGGGTCTCCTACTCCCACCACCGGAGAACAGTGATGCCCCCCCCAAAAAAAAAATAAATAAATAAAAGAAGTTAGATGTTCAGATTCAGGGCCCTGGCTCAAGAGGAAGAATTTCTCTCTTTGTTGTCTCTGTGGGAAGATCCTTGTCTCTTGGTCTGTGGTTCCTTAGTTATCATCATGTGACTTGGCATCTATCTTCCCTAATCCCTGCTTGTTTAATCTCTTGTTTAATCCCTGTGTATCTCAAAAAGAGATTTATTTGACCACTTCCTACACTAATGTGTCTCATTAACATACAAAGGGAATCCTTTCCTATGGGTTATAACCATAGTGCAGGGATTAGGAGTCACACAATATATTTTCGGGCATCCAGACCAATCCATAACTTGAACTTTGTGAACATGTCTCACAAAAACTTTATGTGCAGTTTCTGTATGCATGTGTACTGGTGTGTGCATGTATTTCATTCAATGGCATTTCATTAGATGAAGAGATGCCTAGCCCCCAAAAACTTAAAATTGTGACCTTAACGCTTCTTCTTAGAGCTGTAAGACTACCCAATAAGATTTGTTAATTTAAAAGCCTTAAAAAAGATATCAGCAAAAAAGAGGAACAAAACAAACAAACGAATCTCTCCTTCTGACATTTACAGATCTTCATTCTGTTATATTTCTCAACTTAGGATTTTAAGAAACTGGGAGAGTTCTACACTAGGAATTTGGGGGAAAGAGACAGAATTGCAGTCAAGACATTTAGAACTCTATTTGGTCTTGCCAAGTCTCCAACCATACACACAACTTACATGTGTGTCTTCTATCTTCATCTAAAAGTTATAAACAGAATATTCTAGTATACCATGTAGCTTCTCTTTCTTGGTTGATTTCAAATATAACTTGCATGTTGTAGAACATCCCAGTTATTAGGGCAAACCACTGAATTATGGGAGCTACAACACACATTTCAATGTCTTATGCAAAAGTATGCAAAAACCTCTCAATGCAGTCTAAGTCCAGAAATGTTAAATCTGTGGAATTTCAGAAAGTACCTCAGCCAAAGGGAATTTAGAAAATACATATAACAATTTCTTCAAGTTATAGACAAGAGTGATGGCATCCAATTTTAGGTGAACAGCTACACGGGTGATGTCAAAATGGCCTCAGAAAAAGCTAATGGCTCTTTGCCCTGCCGTAGGTCACCCATTGTCCTTGAGTCCCTGGCTCCTACTGGTGGATGACTCCTTCATTACGCTAATGTCACATCTAGAGTGTCTCAGACTCCTGAATGGGACCATCAGCATTCTGAAGAGCTGGGTGGGAGAGAGGTCAGCTCATTTATCTTTCCCAACAGAGAAATCAGCGATTTCAAAATGTGGGAAAATACGTGTGTTATTTGCAGAAACCAAGGTACACCCTGCTACCAAGGACATGCTAGCTCTGGTGATTTTAAAACAGAAAGGGGGGCGGGAGAGAAATCCCTTCAGGCTTCCCTCCTGGAATGTCATTGTAGTCTGAAGCGCCCTGCCCAGAAGTAAAGGCAAGCTTTCACAGGGTGCAGCAACCCTTTGTCCAACTCTTGTCAAACTGGGCCAGCACTGCAGCTGTCAGAGGGGCACTGGGAGGGCCAAGTGTTGAGAACTCTTCACCCTGATCCTGTCTGAGTAGCCTCAGCATGTAGCAATACCACACGAGGGCATTAGCAGGAGACCATTAGTTCAGAGGTCTCTTGATTCACTTGCTCAGCCAGAGCAAGGGCAGAAGGCGGGCAAACAGGGAGAGCAGACAGGCACTATGCTATACCAGAGGAAGGAAGCACAAATAGCAGTTCGAGTTCCTATTCCCTTGACATTCACAACCATAGCAGAGTCTCAGGTTTGGCAGTCACTAAAGGTTCCCTGACATTTCCACCTGTTCACCAGCCAGACTGCCTACGGGTGGAGAAAGAGCAGGAGCACACCGACCTCCGGCTGCCAGGGAAGAGTCCTAGGAGACTACTTGCAGGACTACTGTGGTCAGTCAGCAGGAATTTGTAGACTGAGATCAGGACCTAAAACATTGGGATGACAGCTCTTTGATCTCCAGGAAGCATGACACCAAGAAAGGCAGAGAGCACACTGGTAGTAGAAGACGACTCATGTTTGTGGTGGTACTGGATTAGGGGTCTATAAAGTAGTAAGTCTAGGCCTGGCCATGTCATAGGGATCCTTGGGAGAATTTACTTCAAAACTTAGTCGATTCTCAAACTTTCGTTTGATTCTCAATCAATTTAGAGTCAAGACATGAAAGCTGTCCTTAAAGGTCTGGTTTTAGGTACATTCATAAAAGTTCTGCACTGCTCTGGGGAGCACTCTTCTCCAGTGTGAGGAGCAGTGGATGCAGGAGGTAGACACGGTGCCACTGCTGAAAGAGGATGCCCCAGTAACAGGGGAGCGCTAGAGAGAGAGAGTCAACCTGAAACAGTATCTCCCTGCCCAACGCCAAAGTCTTCCATGAAAAATACCCAGGTGATTGCCTCAAAACGCTATCTGAACTCATTTTAATCAACCTCCTCTGAGTCTCCTCAATCCCAGAGTTTAGGTTTTGCTTCCTATCCAGTTCTAATTTTGTAGGCCTATCAAAGAGCAAAATATATGATCTCACAGTTATGGAAAGTAGTAACATGAGTTTAGAGTGTGGAGAAACCTACATCCACTCCAAAATTTCTTGACAAAGATGCTTTCTTACTTTTTCTGGCTTCTGGCAGCCCCTGGTGTCCCTTGGTTTACAGTACCACAATAGCAATGTCTGCCTCCATCTTCAGATATACATCTCCTCCCTGTATCAGTATGCCTGTCTTGTCAGCTCTTTTTATAAGGATCCCACTCAAATTGAATTGGGGGATGCTAATTTAATTACCTGCATTTCAGAGATTGATGTACAAATAAGATTGTATTCTCAGGTACCAGGGATTAGGGAAGCAACATATCTATTTGGAGGATACAATTGCATTCATAACACCAGTCTAAATAATTTCCTCCCAGGCTTGGGACATGGCCTTCAGGCCTCTTTCCTCCTTTGCTCAGTCCTAGCCCCAAGTTGGGGCTGGAGCCCTGGTCTCTTATTAAATTTAATTTTGTCATTCAGACAAAATAAGAGGAGCAGGAGCAGGAGAACTACAGAAAACACCAAGGAGCAATAAGGTACCAGTGAAGAAATGAGTGATCACTAACAACTCAGGGAAGGTACAGAGTCTGGAGACACCAACTGTCCAGATTATTAGTATCAAGTGCATCAGTAGGCATGACCAAGACAATCTCAAGTGTGGGGAAGGCCTGGACAAACAAGCATCCTGTAGAAAAACACAAAGACCCCTTAGGTTTGAGTTGCTTGAATACACATCTCCAAACTGTAGAATTCAGTCTACATACTCATTAAGGCTCATCCAAGTTTCCATCCTATTAAACCAATTTAGCAATAAAAATAACTTTGATTAAAACATGGACTTTTGTATTCCAAGCAGATAGAAACTTGATTGATTTTCATTTAAATAACTCATTGGATATCAGACATGCATGTGGGCAGAGAAAATATTAAAGTATTTACCAGGGCACATATTAATCAACACAATCCCACTGAACCAATCAAAACCTATAGAGATGTTAACTGGATTAATAATTACCTGGGGACCTGGCAAGGGAGATAGGGAGGAAATGGAAAGCTAACAACAGTCAGTATGCGAAAGAAGAAAATGTTCTGAAATGGATGGTGGCGATGGTTGCACGAGTCTTCCTGATATAATTGAACCACTAATTGCATGATATGCAAATCACATGCCAATAAAGGTACTAGAAACACAAAACCATGTGCCAAACCACACAAGCTCAATGTTACTCTGATGTGGAGCTCTTAAAAGAAAATTCCTTCATTGCACAGTAATCATACTGCTGGAAGTTATCACAAATATTTACAATAGTAACATATGTGCCATGAATTTATAATAATTTAATAATTTGCCTCATCATTAATAATAATCATCACAGACATTATAACAACTATGAATTAGTACATCAGTTGCCATGGTAACAGACATGAATCAAGCATGCAGCTTTAATAATGGACCAAGAAGATTTCATGTTTGGACTATAAAATGGCAAGTGAGTATTTGAGAGGGTGGGATCTGTGTGCCTAAATCCAGAAACTAATAGAAATAAGTTTTGTATCTTTGGGGGAGTGGAACAACTCAAGGAAAAGGCAAAATTTGCTCTTTGGCTGGTTAAAAAATAAGAGCCAGTGGGCCTTTGGTTTGTACAAATGAGGGCCCAAGGTTTCACTGGAGAGCGAAACAAACAGCGTTGTTGTTCTCCTTCGAATGTAGCTAACTTTTCCTCCTCGAAGTGCTAGATTAGAGAGATTTATAAAGCCTCTGGGCTAGAAAGATGGGGACAGAGGAAAGTGATAATCTTTTCAGTAATAAAGGAGTAAGCTTTCAGCTTTCCTTCCATCCACCTGAACGGCAGCAGGGAAGATCCCTGGCCCAATAACAGAGAAGGAGGGAAAAACCAAAAGCAATTCTGAGAGGGTAACTCCAAATCACAGGAGTCTTGAGCAAGAGGTCATCAGGGGAGAGAGATGCTTTTTGTGAAAATAAGCCAGTTTGAGGAAGAGTTTTGAGATATTTTTGTTCTCTACTTCAGTTCTTGGTAGGTAAAATTTTAGTGTAAGAATTTTTCATCATGTTGATGCACTAAGGAGATGTAGAGGACATGGGCTGTGGGTGTGACTTTCACAAACCTCCCTCAAAACTCACTCTGCCTGGGGTCAGTCCTATGTCCAAGTGAGAGAGGACTGCAGCCATCAAGACCCACGTTGTCAGTGGCCAGGAAGGTGGCACTGAACCTGACAGTGGAGACCGAGAGGAAGTGCAGGTTAGAGAAGGAAGGTGAGATTAGGTAGACTCTGTCCTTAAATAGATGGGAGGCCAGGTGAAAAGGAGACCCGTGTGATTTACACTCATGTGAGAAAAGCAACTGAGAGGCTTGGTATAAAGTCACCAACCGCCAACTAAAAGTGAAATCTGACAAATAGAGGATTTCAAGTGCTTATCAAAAAGTATTTCTTCACTGAGAGGCTTTTGTAGAATTCAAACACTTCTAAAAATGGAAGCAAAGTAAGCATTGACAAAAATGTCCTGCATTCGCATGATAAGGTATCAGCCCTTCTTCTCAGGAAAAGTCGAAATCCCAGGTCCCTAGACAGCAAGTCATCCAAAAGCCTGTCAAACCGTAGTAATGACACAAACTAGCATCTGTACACAGAAAACAAAGAACAGCAACAGCCTTGAACTAAAGAAAGACAAACATAAAAATGAAGCAGACTGCAGAGAAAGGTGAAAACTGCAGGCAAAGCTGCCGCAGCTTCTCAGTTATATATACAACCACTATCTGAAGGTTATGGCGACTGTATATGCATGAGAAAGAGAGAGAGAGAGAGAACACAAGAATAAAATCTAGAGAGAGAATAGTGCAGTCCCAAAAACTTTAATCCTTAGTCCCTTCTATGTTAGAATAAGCAGCCATTTAAGATGTCTGTTTCCAAGAACCACATTCAGTTTTTTTAAAAAGGGAGAACTACCAGGCAGTAGTCTCCCTGCAAAGAAGGGGGAGCTCTGCTAGACAGAGCTTTCATAATATGCATTTTTCCAGCAAGATGAGCAATGAGCAACTCCTTCTGAGTTAGTGCATCCAGGGGCATCACTTGGAAAAATTCTCTGTGGTCACAGTGAATTTTTTCATAAAAGCAGTTTCGCTAAAAACCTCTTTTTTTGTGGTGGTCAATTTAAGAGGACAGCATGCTCTGTGAAACTCTGTTTCTTACTTGGGAAAAATGTCACAGAAGCTTTTGTGATGCTGAACACAACCTACATGGGTAGAACTATGGAAAAAACTCAAGTGCACAAGTGGTTTTCTCATTTCAAGAAAGGTGAAATGTCGATTGATAACAAACCTTGTTGTGAACATCAGTCAACTACCTGGAATGAAAATGTCTACTCATGGTGCACTTGGAGTTCATTCCATCATGTCACGCTGTGAATCAAGTTTTCTATTTAGAAGTCCTGAAAAGACAGCATAACAGCATGCAACACAAAAGACCAAATTTTTGGTAGATGGGGGACTGATTTTGCCATCATGACAACTGCACCTGCTCATGAAGCCATCTCAGTGTCCCAGCTTAGAGCAAAAACCAGCATAACTCTCCTGCCCCGGGGATCTTACTCAGCTGACCTCTCTCCAGGAGATTGCTCTTTTGTTTCTACAAATGAAGAAAGACACGAAAGGGCAGATCTATGAGGACATAGAAGAGGTGAAGGGGAAAAACCTATTGCTTTGAAAAATATTTCCAAAAATGGAATCACAGATTTTATAAATGTATCTGGTGGAATGGAGTGTATTTTGAAGGTGATAATGTTAGTCTGTGAAAAAAAAAATTAAAACATAGCTTTGAAAAAAACAAATTCCAGTTTGGGGGAAGACAGGAAACAGAGGAAGTGAGACAACATGATGTGTGGTAAGGGGACTGCAATGGATGAGTTGAAACAAAGTGTCTATTAATTGTAAATTAATATAATGTAAAATTGACATGCTTTGTAAACTATTGCCTAACCTACAAGAGAAAGGTCTTCTTAAAAAATAATACAATGTAGAAATTGATATATATAGATGGTGAATCCGAAGGTTGTTTCTGTTTTTATTGAAGTCTTTCTCATTTACAGGACCCAATAAACAATATTTCCATTAATATACCTAATATGCTGCTACTGGTGCTTTTTCTTAGGGAGAATCTCACTGGCATGGTGACTTTTTGGTAATCTGTGAAAAATCGTCCGGTACTGCACCTTCTACATGATATTGATAGTGTTTGCTCCTTGTTGTGACAATGGTATGAATCTAGTTCATGTAGGATCACCCTCATTTTTTGCTGACTCTCCTCCAAACGCCTTTTCTTTTTTTTAAATCATTTTATTAGGAGCTCTCACGGCTCTTATCATAATCCATGCATACAGCCAATGCCTCAAGCACACTTGTACATTTGTTGTCATCATCATGTTCAAAAGATGCTCTTTCCACTTGAGCCCTTAGTTTCAGTTTCTCATTTCTTTCCTCCCTCTCCCTCCCTTCTCCCTTCCCTCATGAACCCTTAATAATTTATAAATTGTTATTGTCTTACACTGACTGATGTCTTTTCTAGGGCTCGCTCTTTCCTAATAGCATGTCCAAAGTAACCAAGACAAAGTCTAACCATCCTTGCTTCTAAAAAGCATTCTCTAGATCTTCTTTGATTTATGTTCCCATTCTATCAATTCATAGTATATCAGTATTTTTCACCAAACCACCGCTTGAATGCATCAATTGCTCTTTAGTTTGGTTGAGTTTGCATTGTACAGTTTTCACATGTGTAAGAGGCCATTGAAAAGACCAAAGCTCTTCTCTTCTCCTCAAAAAGAAAAAAAAAACATAGAAAAGGCCAAAGCTTAGATCAAGCACTTGTCATCAAATGACGTTTTTGCTCTTTAACACTTTAAAGAGATCTTTTGCAGCAAATTAACCCAATGCAATATATTATCAGATTTATTGAGTGCTGCTTCAATGGATGTTGATTGCTGATAAAAGCAGAATGAAATTGTTGGCAATTTCAATTTCTTCTCCATTTATCGTAATGCTTGTTTCCAATCTAATATTAGAGATATTAATATACCTACTGTGTTAGTCTGGATAGACTAGAGGAACAAATTTCAGAGACATGCATATAGGTAGAAGGAAAGGGTTTATATACAAAAGAAATGTGACCCTAAGAAGGCATCCCAATCCAGTCCAGTGCAAAGTCATAAGTCCAATAATAACCCATATGCCCAGAATCAGTCTATAAAGTCTGCTACTGACTCAGGAAGTCACAGGTCAGTGGGTGAAAAATTCTGGGTCTGGCAGGGGTCTCCCTATGGCTCCTCGCTTCCAGGGCTCAGGTCCATCACCAGCATACCCCTCCAGCTTCAGAGGTCTGTCTTCATCAGGGCTAAGCCGTGTGGTCTCTCCACCGGCTACTCCAGCCTCCCAGCCGCCGCCATTCTGTGTTGTCTGTGGTTAATCATCTCTCAAACTAACTCCCAACAACTGGGGAAGGTAGCTTCTCATCTTCACGAGGGAAATATCATGAGATTTCCCAGGAATCTCAGGTGAAAGCCATGCCCACACAGAGACCTCATTGGCACTCAATGGCTATCTCCAGATTAACAGGCCAGACTCCACCCCTACATTTCAATCATAAAATTAACATAAGTACATGACTGCCACACCCACTTATTTATTCACTCACTCTATTAACATGTAGTGACCACCCAATGTGTGCTTGGCAGACACACTTGTAGGCAGCTTCTCATAGTCACAATTTGTTTTTGGAACTCAGTGAAGCAAATAAACCCTCTTTGTTTCAAACAAGAATACCAAAGCTGTTAGATGAAGTGACTGCCAGCAAGCTACTAAGTGGTTGAAGATTTTAAGCCAGCTCTCCTGTATGCAAAGGGTTTGGGGATGTAGCCATGTGACAGTGGTTCCCAACCATTTTTAAAACCTGAGTCTGAATTTAAAAACCTATGCACAACAAAGCTGCCTGTTTGCAAACATTATATATTGTATGTAAGAATTGATTTGGGAAACATTGCTTGGTTACTACCAGTGTGGAATGCATCCATTTTAAAGTCAAATCCACATTCTCAAGAGGCTCGTCATGTTCATGGAGAAGATACACAAACCTAATAAAAGCAGAGGCGAAGTGTGATCAGTTGAATAGCAAAAGTGCCGGAGATGGCATGGGCCAAAGTTGATGGGATAATCTCAACTCACGGACAGGCAGAGAAATCAATTAGGGAAAACAGTCAGAGAAAAGGGGACAAAAAACTTGGTCATCAAAAGCATGGGCATTTCCAAAGAGACAAAAAGAAACAAAAATTCTCGGGAGAGGAAACCCTGTGCAGAAGCACAAACATATAAAATCTTTGGGCCCGAGAAATTGTAGAAGCTACTGTTAGGGTTGGAATGAGGCATGAAGATAGAGTGGGAATTAGAGCGAATGAAGCAGCCAGAAGTCCCACATGAGGACTCCTAACAGGCACGTGAAGGGATGTGCCGCATCAGCTACAACTGGCGCTGGGCCGCATTTCAAGGCTGCAGGTAGGAAACCTCTCCCCCCACTAAGAGGTTTGGACACCCCCTGGGACAAATCCTTGCACCTGGTGCACTATTAGGTTTGAGCATATGTATTAGTCCGGGTAAACTAGAGAAACAAATTCATAGACATGCATATGAATATAAGAACACTGAGAAAGCATCCCAACCCAGTCCAGTTCAAAGTCATAAATCCAATATTAGCCCATATGTCTGATACCAGTGTCCGATAACGTCTCCTTCCAACTCACAAAGTCACAGGCCAGTGGGTGCAGAGTCCCAGGGCTGGCAGGGGTCTCCCCATGGCTCCTCACTTCCAGGGCTCAGGGTCCATCAACAGCATCCAGTGGTGGTAGAAGCAACTCAGCACCGGCAAGGGTCTCCACGTGGTTTCTCCAGCTTCAGAGGTCTGGTTCCATCAGGGTAAGGCCATATGCCTTCTCCTCCAATTCCTCCAGCTCCTCGGTGCTGTCATCTTGTCTTTTCCATCAGTGTCGTCTCCCAACAACTGAACAAAATGGTCTCTCATCTCCACAAGGGAAATACCGTGAGACTTCCCAGAATTCTCAGGAGAAAGCCATGCCCACACAGAGGCTTCATTGGCTACTCAATGGCTATCTCCAGATTAACAGACTAGACTCCACCCCTACATCTCAATCATGAAACTGATATAGGCACATGGCCGCCACAGCATATGTGATTGTGTCCCAAAAGAGCACAGAGGAAATAATGGGAGTACTACAAAAGGCTTTTCTCCGAGAAGGATGGGATGGAGAGTCAAAGTCTATGCATGGGGTGATGGCCTGTCCCTGAACTGAGCAATTCAGCCCCCCTCCCCGACCCTCATTTACCCACATGGTGATCATGAATCAAGAGAGTTGTATGATATATTCAAGAGTGGTCACAGATTACGCTGGATACTTGTTCGAAGGAAGAAAACCAAGAAAATGGGACTTGAAGATTCATAAAACTTGCTTGTCGTTCTCTTCTTTGTGTACTGCACATTTTTTCTTTTTGAAATCATATATATTAAATAGCTATGTTAAATGTTTGATGTTTTGCTGTTGAAAGGAATTGCATCATGAATACTGATATATAATTACTGTCCAAGCAACACTCCTACTGAAAACTCTGAATTAGACAAAGAAGATGCTCCTCAGTCCTTTGCGGTGAGTGCCTCCACCTCTGAGGTAGGAGAAACTCCCCTTGGGGGTGCATCAGATATTTCTGTCTCTGATGAGTTCAAGGTTGAACTCAGAGAGGCCCTTTGCAGGCAATCTCCTCATAGGAAACTCCGGCAGGAATCACGGAAGCTTCCCACCATACAACTTCTTGTGTTCTAGACACCTTACTAATGATTCTAATTAAGTGAAGTAAGAAAAGGAGTATCTTTCCTGCTTAGCTTAAAAGAGAAAAGGGATATTTCATGTGTCCTCTAGTGAGAGAAAGCAGGCTAAGTGTTGCCCGGTAGTAGAATTACTGGCAGAAGAACATGAGGTCTGTGGGTTCCAAGGTAACACCTGGTGAAATAGTTACAGCTCAGAACAGAATTTCTCAGTGTGTTTTAGGACCTGAGAACTATAGATTCTGCCTCCAGAAACCACAAAATCAAGTAATGGCTGAGAGTGTTTTAGAGTTACATGGAAGCCTTCCTAGGGAGACACAGAAATAAGTAGAAGAGAGTAGGGTTTGGGAGTGGGAGTTAAAGTCTGTGTTAGACTGGGCTGGCTAGGGGAAAAATTCATAGACACACATAAGTGTATAAGAAAGTTTTATATAAAGTCGCAATTGTATATTGGGAAAATGTCCCAACCCAGTCAAGATCAATTCCATAAGTCTGATACTCGCTCATATGTCTGATACCAGTCTATAAATTCCTCTTCAGACTCAAGTGCACATGTAATAACGCTGAATAAAGGAAGATCACAGCCCAGTGGATAGAAAGTCTTGTGGATCCAGTGGCAGTGAAAACATCTCAACACTGGTAAGGCTTTCCACATGGCTCCTCCAGCTCCAAGACTCTCCTGTAGCCTCCTGTGTCTTGTCAGCAGGAATGTCTTACCGGGAGTGTGTGTCCCACCTACAGAGAGCTTTAGCTCCTTAGCGCCTCCAAATGAGAACATCAAGCTTCAATCTGATCAACCGGCTAAACTCCTCCCATTCACAATTAAGAGGCTCAAGTTGACAACAGGTTGTGTAACTACCCTGGGGTCCCACAATAAAGCTAATGGGGCTCCAAAGATACAGAATGCCTTAGAAACAAAATGGCATTAGCTGCAAGCCAAAAACAATTTGACTCTCCCTTATGGTATAACTTCAGCTTTTATCTTTATGACAATGATAATTAATAACTCAAGAGTGGGACCTAGAGTCCATTCTACTTTATTTTCCTAAGCTCTATCTATCTATGAATAATGGGGACTTTATTACTACTAAAAAAAATTGCCTTTGAGAGCTCAACAATTTCCACAGATGATTAGAACCACCAGGGAAAGTCATAGTCAGGAACAACTTCTACCTGTTAGACATACGATCCATGCATGTGACCAAAAAAATCAACACCAACAGCTGCACAAAGAAAAGATTTGTATATCTGTCAAAACCACAGATGTAATGTGGCTATCACAGTAGCTGTGGGGAATACAGAACCAATCTCTGGTTCTGCCATCTGTGGTAGATTGGCTACAAACATAGCACAACATTACCCTCATCCTGAACACATGCCCTTTGATATGAGCTGACCATGAACTTACATTGACTAATAGGGTGTTGTAAAGTTTCTCTGTGTGGTTTCAAAGTCTTATCCTCAAGAAAACTGGTGATATCTACTCCCCACCTTACTCACCCAACCCTGATTTGCTGCCGCAAAGCCATTATATAAGGAAGTCCTCCTCTACTTTTGAATACAAAAACAGAAGGAGAAAGAAACCAAGTTTAGAAAGAGGATATCAATCAACCTACAATCTCAAGCCATCCCTGCAGAAGCCCTAAGCATGTTGTAGAATGAGCCAGCCCCCTAATTAACTGAAACTAACCCTGTGATAAGACTTACAGAAGAATGTCCCAGAGAAACCCAAATCCAGATGGCAGAAGTGTGAGTAAACAAGTGATAGTTGTTTAACGTCACTCAGTTTTGGTAGAGGCTACAAACCAATACACAATCAAAAACATTATCCTTAGTATTTTGCTTCTGTTTTCATGATTAACATGATAGCTACTGTATTACAATATCATGCCAAACAGATAGAAGGTGGGGGTAGGGAGGTTAAAGAGAAAGGTTGATCCTAGTCAAGTTTGTTCCCTTTAAAATTTCCCATGAGCACTACAACAGTAATTTCTGAATACAATTCCTGTGGCCGGTCTCGTGACGCGTGCGGCAAGGGAGTCTGAGGAGATCACCTGGGGCATGAGAACGCTGGAAGGCAGATGGTCAGTAAGGACCTAGGGGTGAGTGCTAAATCAGTGCTCATGGCAATAGGGAAGTCTGAAAGTGGCGTGCCGAAACCCCATGTGCTCAGAGCATTGTTGTAAGAAGACTTCTCTGGAAAGCGCATGGGAGGATGGGGCTCTCCAGGCAAGAGGCAGGCATTGAATTAGGAGTTGTGTTTAAGAACAGAAATGAGAGCTGTTGATGGAACAACATCAACTACTGTGGGAGGGGAACAGGATGCAGAGCCTGTTTAAAGAATCCTTAGAAACAGACTTCAGTGAAAAGTGGGAATGTAGGGATTCTATCTGATTTGGGGGGATTTGGTGAATGGAGGAACTAAGAAGATCAAGAACAACAAGGCAGTGGGAGGGTCCTGCCTGCATGGTGATGAGTTCCATGATCAACAAATGTAACCCGTAGGACTCACAAGATCCGCTAAAAAAACCAGTCGGGAGCAGGAAAGGAATGTCTGAGCTATAAGTCAGAAGGGCCCTGCCTCTACTCAACCCCTTGCAATGGTCCTTTGGCTCCCCCGGAGCACCGCAGTCCACTGAGCTTTCCATGACCCGCTCACACCTCAGTCCCCATTTGACCTGTCTCTTAATCCTCTTCCCTGGGACAGCCCTGCCTCCTTGGCTCACCAGCCTCCTAGCTATTCCCTGAACTTGGCAAACAGGACATTTACTTGGGTGGTTTTCTCTGTCTAGATCAGCGGTTCTCAGCCTGTGGGGATCAAATGACCCATTCACAGGGGTTGCCTAATACATCCCGCTTATCAGATATTTACATGTTGATTCTTAGCAGCAGCAAAATGACAGTGAGGAAGCAGCAATGAAAATAATTGTATGGTTGGGGGTCACCACAACACGAGGAACTATAGGAATGGCACGGCATGAGGAAGGTGGAGAACCCCTGGTCTAGATGCCCTTCCCTTAAAAGACTGTGCAGCTCACTCCTTGCCTCTTACAAAGCATTGTCCCAGTGCCGTTTTCTCAATGAGTTCCCACTACTGTGTGTGACCCGATCTAAAACCGGACACTTTCTCTGCCTGCTGTGACCTTAGCACTTCCAGGGGGGTTACCCAGCTTCACTTTTTCTGGTTTCCAAAGAGTCTTTCACATATTGTGCAAGTTGCTTAAGTGAAAGTGTCATTATACATTGTCTTCCTGAGCCCCCCCCTTCTACCAGAATGCCAGCCCTGCAAAGCCAGAGACCGCTCATGTTGTATCCCAAAAGGCCAAAAGAGACTTGGAATGCATGCGAGCCATCCAATAACAATTGCTAATCGAACAAGTGAATGAACAAAAACATGAATGAGGCATCATTTGCGTAGAGGTTATACATAAGTCCATATCGACGGGGCACCCGGAGAGGGAACAGAGAGGACACAACCCTGGAGCGCCAGTGCTGCTGGCAAGCAGGAGAGGCTGAGCTGGAGAGCAGAGCAGACGGAGGAGAGGTAGCATGTGCAGGAGGGAGCTCTCAGACCCCCAGAAATGAGCATGCGGCCAGGGAAAAGGGGGAAGGAGGAAGATTGTTTGGAGGACACTGAAATCCTGTGAAGGGAGATGAAAACATGCCAAATTGTATGTGTACAAATGTTGAAATTCTTAATGCCTTATCATCTTACCTACCCAGTGCCATCCATTCGATTCTGACCCCACAGAGACCCCACAGAGGAAATGAGGCTGCTCTCGGGGCATTGGAAATGAAACCTTGAAGGGAGCAGACAGCCTCAGCTTTTTACCAAAGAGCAGCTGGTGAGTTCGAACCCTAGACGCTGAGGTTAGCAGACCAGCACTTAAGCCCACCCCGCACTCCCAGGGTTTCCCCCACTCCTTACTAGGCGCTCCTTAAGAACCCCTTGCATTTGAATCTCAGCATCACCTCCTGAGGCCTTCCAGGTGCTCACTCTCCCAAACAGGAGAGGAGCAGATGGAAAGGCATACCGCGTGAAGGAATGGGGAGGAAACGCGGTGCTAACAAGTATGCTCTCGGCTGCCAACTGAAGGGTGGTGTTCAGATCCCCCCAACAAGGCCATGACAGGAGGGCCTCGCCACCTGCTCCCATCCGACGACAGCCTGAGAACCCTATGTGCTCTAAGCCACACCAGGAGTCAGGAGGGACTCCGTGGCAGTGAGGCAGCAGCATGCAGGAGAAGGATACGGGATGTAGACTCCCAGGGATACAGAGGGATCCCAGGAGACTAGGCAGTCCCCCTACCCACTCACCACCCCACCCCCCACCCCCCAATGCCACCCAAACCCAAGACCGGGGAAATGGAGAGGAAGCAGCCTAGGAGAATGAGAAAGCATTTCTGATGGCGGAAGCAACCCAAGGTCTCTTCCTAAGAGAAATAGCCAATCTGATCAGGGAAATGGCAATAGGTCAATATGACCAGAAGGCGGATTAGAAGATGAAGTAGTCAGGCAATGAGGCAGCGGAAGCGGGAAGTGGCTTTATGCTAATAGCCCAATAAGCCTGGTTAGGAGATGTGGAATATCCCGAGATCCCCAAAGTACCTCTGAGGATTCCTTTGGCAACGGTGATGAGAATGGATTAGAAAGGGCCAAAACAGAGGCACGAAGACCAGTTAGGAATCCCTTCAAATAGTCCAGGCAAGACAGGACGGTGACCTGAAATAAAATAGCAGGAGTGGGTCTGGAGAGAGGAAATGGATTCCAGATGAGAGGCTGATAGGGATCCAGAAGAAAGGCCAGCTAATCAAAGCAGAAGATGGCAGGAGGTAAGGACATTATGGGAAGGAAAGAGGGGCATTTTGAGGACAGATGTCACTTTTCATTTAGCCATAAAGCACCAAGGAAAAGAAATCCAAACCAAACTTGCTCCCATGGAGCCAATGCTGACAGTGGATTTCTGAGAATGTAACGGTTTAGAGGAGGAGAAAACTCAGTCTTTCTCCTGAGGAAGGTTTTGTACTGTCGATCTCGTGGGTCTCAGACCAACACATCACTACACCATCGGGGCTCCATGAGGATTCAGGATTAAAGAAGGATTTGATGGGTTGAGAGTGCCACGCTTAAAATCAAAAGTGAGAGAATATTTACAGAGTTACAAAGAAAGTGAGGCATGCCCTTCAAAGTGTGTGTCTAATTCTTCCTCTCCTTTTGTTATTCTTGATTTTCTTTTCCTTTTTACCTACATGAAGGCTTGCTACAACAGATACAGCGCTTATCCTGTGAGCAAAATATCTTGCCAGCAAGCGAATACTAAGACTTCAGAAGTTCAAATTTATTCTTGTCCAAACAAATTGCTTTGGATGCAATTTGCCTTTTCCAGGCCAGCCCTTGTAAAAAGGTCACACTAACTGGAGTGGTCCTATCGTGACTGTAGAGGGCAAAAGGTTGGGGGAAAGTTCCATTAAAACCCTGCCTTGCTCAGTCTGATATAATGGACTTGACATTTGCAAAGGGTTCCTGGGCAGCGATGACTGGCTTTCTGAATCCCACAAATTGGGGAAAGTTTTTTGTTGCTAGCTGAGATCTCACCGTGTAAAAGGTCTCAGACAGACCACACAGCTCGCCCCCCCCCACCCCATGTTTGAAGGGTCACCGACTCAGCTTCATCTATCTCCTCCTTCATGTCATTCTCCTTCTGAACATCAAAGTAGAAGATGTTTTAGCATCTTCCACATGACTCTTGAGGTGGGGGGAGAAGTGTTGAAATGATTCCCCGATTGGATTTTGTAAAATGTTGAATGAAGTTTCTGACTATTTCAAAAAATTGTAAGCATCTTTAGTTAATTCCTAATAGGAAAAAGTGGTTAAGAGTAGGAAAAGAGATCTTTTCTCAGATAATTAAACTTGATATTTTCCTGGAATTATTCGCTTACACAATACTTTGGACGCGTGACCTTATTTTATGGCCCCCTTTCCCCAATCTTCTGTATTTCCGAAATTAAACAGATGAGAAAATCAATGAAGACCCTAAGCTTAAATTGCTGATAATGACCACTGAAAGTACCATGTACTGCCAAAAGAACAATCAGGCCTGTCTTGGAAGAAGTACAACCAGAATGTTGCTAAGAAGTGTAAAGATGATGGGACTCGGCCTCACATGCCTTGGACATGTTATCAGGAAAAACCAAATCCCAGAACAAAAAACATGATGCTTGATAAAGTAGAGGCGCAGCAAAAAAAGAGGAAGAGCTCAACAAGATGGACTGACCCAGGGGCTACAACAATGGACTCAAACATGAAAACCAGTAGGCTCAGAACAGGACGGTGCTGTCTTCCGTGGTACAGAGAGAGTCTGTGAGGCACAAAGGACCCAACAGCACCTAGCAACCAGAAGAAACTCACACCAGATCTTTGGACTTCTGATCCACTGCCCTTTGTGTCATGTCACAGTATTTCTGAAAAAGGAATATAGTAGAAAATTGAGGTGCTCAAAAATCTCAAAAATTCAAAGGAGCAGCTGCTAAAATGTTTGACCTAGCCCTAGGCAGACCAAGATAAGACCTGCTCTGAAGCAAAACTGTGGTAACCTTTACTGTCCTTCTGTCCTGCACTCCTGTGTTTTCTCCCTCCTCCCTTACACACCCAAAGTCCCTGCTTCTGCCCTTTGCTAAATCAGACCACCGGTCAGTCTCACCTACATGAGCAGTAAGTACCCCACTGACCCTTTCCTTCCATTACAATTTACCTGCTCTTTTTCCCATTTCCTCTGCATCTATAATGAATTCAAGCATCCCACCCTCAACATATGTGCTAGATCCTAACCCTTTGTAGATGTAAACGTGTTTGGAAAGACCGCTTTCTTTGTTATGCTTATTAGTTCAGACTATACAAACCTAATCACTCTGAAATTGTAGAAAAAGCAAATTATTCCCATGTCGTCCCTTTGTGGGGATTGCTGAGGAATTAAGCAAAACCTAGGGCTACCAAGAAGGAAGGCATGACCACGGCCGAGACGCTGATTGGGAGGTTCAGCCTTCAGCATGTGAGAAAATCTATTTCTGTTCTTTAAAATCAACTAGCAGTGATGCATGCATTATAGTCTCTAAGTCATTGATAGAATGGAACTCAAGCATGCCCTTTTCTAGGAAGGGCCTTCCTGTCCGAGAATCGATCTACTGAAGTGCTGAAGATTGGATGTCTTTCCCGAATCACACTCCCTGAGAGCAAGGCTGCTTTCACGAGGGTTCTGTGGTGATATGTTCTAGGTGGTGCCAAAGTTAGGTATTCAGCTTCTGGCCCAAAGGTGAGTCATTCAAACCTACCAGGGACTCCCCCCGCCCCCCCAACAACAACAACAAAAAAAAACATTGGCAATTCCTCCCATGAGGATGCATCTGAAGAAACCCTGTGAGGTGGCTCTAACCTGTCTTGTAGAGCCATTATGAGTTAGCATGGAGCCAATGGCCCACAGGGATAACCGGTGTTGACCCAACACAGAGCCCACAGTGATGTGAGAATTTCAGGCACTGCTGACACCAATACAGGGTTAGATGCTACCCGATAAAAGAGGGGATCGTTTCCAGCCACCCACCTCCAGAGAAGCACTGTCTATCCATCAGTCTGACCTTGATGCTAGTGAATGGTCAAAATTATTTCTCAAGATAAAAAACCTGTGAACGAGGGCAAAGCTAGTCCAGCTAGTATTTAAGCATTTGAATCTGGAAAAGTTTATCCTAATCTTTGCTCGTTTTGTCCAAAAACACAGAGGCAACCTTAAATGATCATTAGTGCCTTTCCAAATCCTCATGGTGACTTGGTCCTTGATTGGCACTGACTGGCCAACAAATCAGTACTTGATGAGGCCCTGGAAGCTATTTGCTGACTCTGATGAAGCTGATACCTAAATATCCAGGAACAGATGGAGATGGGGATGACTGCAAGCATGAGTCTGTCCTAAGGAAGGCCAACTTAAACTAGTGCTGGCTCAATGTGGTCCCCTTCCAGACACTAAGGGAGTGTGTGTGACTGAGATTGAAGAATCCAACGAATAGGAAAAGGTGCTAGCATGGTGGTGTATCCTCAGAATAAGCAAAAGAGAGAAGCAAACAAGACCAGCAGGACTATGAAACAAGTTATCGAGTCCCATATTTATCTTCTGGATAGCTGGATGAGAGAGGGATTTGCTGGACCAGTTTAAAGGTTTATGGCAAGAAACCCTATCATCAAAGTCCTTCTCTCCAAGTTAGGCTAATATTCCTCAAGGGCTATTGTCTTTCAAGGAAAAATTACCTCTGGCAAGTATATTCCCCTCCTCCAGGACAGGTAAGTATTGCTTAGAGGACTCAACCAAGTAGAGATACATTACCTGTTAGAAGCAATATAATCAGTACCAATTTCTAGTGAGATATTGTTACACAAGTGTGGAGCAAACTAAAATGTGCTTCTGGTTTCGACCTCGATGGCCCAAAACTGATCAGAGAGGACGACCAGACCCTACTCAGTAGTTGCAATGTCATGAATTTCCAATACATCCTTTAACATTCAGTGGCCCTGGGAGCTCAGAAGGTCTGTAAGAAAGGTTTTCAGTCCATTTATCAAGGAGCTCTGGTAACGTTGTTGGGTGCCAGACTGCCAATTGCAAAGTAGGCGGTTCAAACCCACCAACTCCTCTGCAGGAGGAAGATGAGGCTAACCGATTCTGTAAGACTGGCAGCCTAGGGAAACCTACACAGGAACCCATATGAGTTGGAAGCAACTAGATGGCAGTGGGTTTGGGATATAGCACCGTTGACTCCTTAGGGGAAAGCCCTGGCCATCTGTTCCCATAAGCGATGCAGCCTAGAAAAGCCCATGGGGAAGTTCTACTTTGTTACGCTGGGCTACTCTGAGTCCGCTATTGATAACATCTCATAAGAACAGTGAGAGAGAGGAGACCAGGGTCACTCTTTCCAACCTAGGCTACCCACAGACCCAGAGACTAAGGCTCACATAATGAAATCGACTGCAGATACTGAACTGCTCTTCCTTGGCTTCCTTTAATATAAGAAAATTCTGTACACCAACAACAGAGCCCAATAAAGCTCTTCTTTGATTCCGGAGGTCTGGGTTCTGTTCTCAGCTCAACCATTTATCAGCTGAAGAGGTTTGGGCAACTCACAGAACTTTTCAGGATCTCTCATTCCTCATTTATAAAATGAAGTTAACAAAATTTGTCCTGCCGACTGTATTGGGTTGTGCTCCCCAAAATATATGCGTAGCAGTGGGTCCCCGTAAATGTGAGTTTGTTTGAAAAGAGACTCTTTTAAGATATTATTTGCTAAACTGACAGGAGATTATGCTGCCACAGGGTGGGACCTAATCCAATATGATTAGGGTTAGGATTCTCTAGAAAAGAGAAGAGATGGGCTGAGCCCCGGTGGTGTAAGTGGTTGAGTGGTTGAGTGCGGGACTGCGGCCTGCAGGCTTGGTGGTTCAAATCCAGCGGCGGCTCTCGGGAGCGGCACTGGGTAGCGCCCATGATCACCAGAGGCAGTGATGCCCCCCCCCCAAAAAAAAAAGAGAGAAGAGACACAGCCCTCAGAGAAGATGGCCTGGTGAAGAACGCCGAGAGCACCCAGAAACCAGAAGAGATCAGAAAGGCTCTTTCTCTGGTGACTTTGCAGGAAGTATGACCTGATCAATACATGGATTTGAACTTGTGAGCCCCACAGTTATGTGATAACACATTCCTGTTCTTACCAACCACCCTGTTTTTTGAATTTTGTTAAAGTAACCCTGAGAAACAAATATGCCTACTCACAAGTCTGCTCTGAGTTCCGAGTAAGAGGGGAATGCAAAACTGCTGGGACCACTAGCATCCCAATATCTCTGTCAGCTTTCCTAACACCTAACAAATGAGAAACCCACCATCTAAGGAAATTAAACGACCAATTCGCTTACCTCATGGCTTTCAACTGCTCTTTTAGAGGGAGTCTGCAATCAGTGAGAAGCAGAGGTTGGCATCTGGAGACTGGCCAGAGTACACGAAGTGGTGGATATGTGTGGGCATTCCAGTGTCTGCTCTAGTATAGTAACTACAGGGAGCCTGACAGCCTCTGAAGGTCTCTCCAACTAAACCACACCACATTCCTCTCTGATAATTGTGGCTCAACACTCCTAACTCTCTTCCTCCTGACACTCCTACTTATCTCACGTGGCGTCCTGTTCAGGGTCATGGTCCCCACACAGGAGACTGGAGATGACATCACTTGGCCAAATTGTCCTCTGCAAGTCTCTGGTGCTTGACTAAGATGCCCAGCCTTCCAGATCCAGTTTGGAGTACCCGACAGGAGAAGTCACAGGAGTGAGGCCTTGTTTCCAGACGTACAGAATCTGTGACCAGGATATAAACCCAGATAAACTCTTCAACAGAGAGCAAAACAGTGAAGTAGTAAAACTGACAGATAGGAAGAAAGACAAATGCTGAAATCCAAGTGATGGAAACATTGGAACAAGAGAAAATATAGACGTTTACGGCCTGTTCCAGAGAGAAATCACTGAGCAAGTTTCATCTGTAATTCATAGTAAAGGTACTGGGTTATGAGGCCAAGGTCCAGAGCAGGTTACAACAGGTAGACATTGCCTGGTTCATCTCCTGGGAGCCATCCCTTGGGATCCACCCTTGGCTGGGGAGGAGAAGCTGACCTCAGCACATCTCACAAAAGGGATCAGTCAGTACGTCACTGAAGATCCTTTGAAAGTTTAAAGTCTATGTAAGAAGTTGGTTCTTCCGAAAGCATGACATGTTCTTTTGGTTCGGGTTTTAGAAAGAGCCTAAAAGGATCAAGAAAAACTCCAAGACACCCAGTGAGGAAAATCCTAACCCCTTAGATACAAACTTGCAGCACTGGCAGTACAATAGTTAAAGAGTGTGGCTGCTGACTGGAAGGTTGGGAGTTCAAACTCGCCACCTAGTCTATTAGGAGTTCAAATTCACTATCATAAGAGAAAAATGAGGCAATCTACTTCCATGGAAACCCTATGAGGCATCGCTACTCGGTCAATAAGATAGATTGCTATACATCAGAGTTCACTTGAGGGTACTAAGTAGCTTAACAGGCTCTGCCACTGATAGGAAAAAATGAAACTTTGAGTTCATCTCAGAAAAAAATCTGTGATCTACTTGAAAAACCTACCCTTTCAAAACCCTAGATGGAGCACAATTCTGCTCTGACATCCGTGGGAGCATTATGAGTCAATGGTGATGCCAAGGCAACTAGTACAAGTTCAGGTGCTAGGTACCTGCCGTCCTATGCGGTAGATGCAGCCTGGCTCTGCTGCTGGTGCATTGCATCAACTCTATGATGTGCACTGTACCATCTTTACATTATACTAGCTCTGAATTGGGGGTGCACTGAGGGTGTGTGGCAGCTCTGGTGAGGTTGTGGCCCCCATGCTGCAACTAGGGCAAAGTTCTCCCCCTGGTCTTCATTGGAATACTGAGTGTAAGGCCACTTATGGTGTCCTCAAACCAGAATGGCACAAGGTTGGGAATTGTGGTACTTCATTGATGAGTCCCTGGGAGCTGATCATTGCACTGTTTATACATTGCTCTACTCTTAAAGTTTTTATAAGGACAATGAAGTATCCTCTAAGATGCACAATGATCCAACTTTGAAATGAAATATTTATTGTGTTTCTTTGCAAGGACCTGAGCAGGGCAGTGAGGTGTCTGGGTGACATCAGTAAAACAAATGCTTGTCATTGAAGAAATCATGATGCCTTTATATATGTTTAGAAAACAACAAGGATGTCATTTCCATGACCTAATACAGGAAGAAAAAGAGAGAAAAAAATAGGCATGGAGGAACTAAGAGATTTTGAGATTAAAGGCGAAAGAAATTGTTAAAATCTTTAGAATTTTTTTAAAGCAGCAAAGTAGTTGTGTCATAGTTTAAAAGCTACATGAACATGTTGATGAAATGTGGTGTTTCCATTGCTGGATGTCCAGTACTAAATCCAGTACTATATTTACAATATACATATTTATGGAATGAGATAATTTCTTTCATCAAAGTCCCTTTGAGAAAGAAGAAATGCTTTGATAGGAGGCAGTCCAGTGTTGGGGCTAGATCCTGACGTTGGAATCCACTGGCCATGTTGGAACCCCAGCCTCCCCGCTTTCCAACTATGAAACCTTAGACAGAGCTGTCTAAGGGTTCTGTGTCTCTCTTTTCTTCTCTTCAAGATGAGTCCATCAAAAGTGGTCCTTCATGAGACTGTGTGGCAATTAAATGAAGTAAGTTAGGCAAGGGGCTTAGACTAATACTTGGCATAGGGGGGGAGCTTTCCATGAACTGTTAGGCAACAGATGAGAGGAGAGGAATTGAAAGGTGGACAGGGACATTTGGGAAATGCAGAGACAGGTAGATCAACAGGATGGCAGAAGTTTTACTGAGTCTACCCTCAGTATTCCCCAAGTAAAATCACTCCAAGCTCAAAACCAAACTCATGTCAGAGAATCAACTCTGACTCCTAGCAGCCCAGAGAGCAGGGTAGAATGGCCCCTTTGGTTTCAGAGGCTGTAGCATGTAACGGAAGTAAAGAGCCGGGCTCCCAGATTTCCATCTGCAGACCTTGTGCATCGCAGCTCAACAGGTACACACTACAGAGCAGGTAAGGGAATTAGCGCGCTCTTAATCAAATACTGCAGGTGTGACATCATTTGGGCTCCAATCTGTTAAGAGTTTGCTAAAACTGAAACTGTAACAGACTCCCCTGCTCCAGAGAATTTTGCAGTCAAATTCCATTTAAATTCAATCAGCAAATTTGGACAAACAAAACCATTTTTGCAGCAAGGCCATTTAGGGAAGCAATGCAGCCTGGGACCATAAGGAGTGACAGGCTGTGGTAGTTACATAATCTGGTGTCAAGTTGGGACTTGGGAGAATTAAGAGTGTAGGGGTAGAGTCTAGTCTGTTAATCAGGTCATAGCCAATGAGGCCTCTGTGCGGGCATGGATTTTTCTGAGAATTCTGGGAACTCTGGTGTTTCCTCCTTAGAGAGATTCTCTCCCCGCCCCCCTTGGGAGACAATATAGCTGACAAACACATAGAACTATACTAGTCCCCTGAGCTGGAGAAACCACATGGACCTCCTCTGATGCAACCAGACATCTGAAGCTGGAAAAGCCACCTAGAGACCCCTGCCAGCTCTGAGATGCTTACAACATGACGAGAGCCCAAGACTTTCTCCCTACTGGTCTGTGATCATCCTGCATTCAGCATCACTGCATGTATTTTGTAAGTCTGAAGAGGACTGTATAGAATGATAGCAGACATATGGTCTACTATCGGACTTAGGGGTTTGAACTGGCCTGGGCTGGGACGTTTCCTCAATATTCGATTGCTAGTATATATAAACCTCTTTCTTATGCACAAATAGGTTTCTATGGATTCATTTCTCCAGTCCACCTCAACTAACACCTGAGGTCCTGAGTCGCCTCCTATTACATGTGAGCCAGGTCTCCTTGGTCCCATTGCTTGAAGGCTTTTCTTCATTGTAACAAATCTATTAAACATGCCTTCAAACTTGCACCAAGTTTAGGGTATATGACTTGCTTGTTTTTCACTGAGTCTGAAGCCATTTTCAAGGTAGCAAACCCTACAGTTTTCTCCTGCAAAGGACTTGCAGAAACAACCTTGAATTTCTCCAATCAATCTGTTCTTTCTTTGGGTGAACAGTGACAGGCATCTGGGCCTTATCAGCCAGCAACAATCTTGCAGATGTAGACCAATAGGCGTCTCTTTCAAGGCATATCTGGATAGAGTCAACTCATTTCTTTTTCATTCAGTAGTAGACGTTGAGAAAGCCTAGGGACAGCACATGATAAGAGCAATAAAAAGTAGAGAGGAGCCTAAGAAAGTAAGAGGCCAGGATTCAAAGAATCAAGTGAGAGCAGGTGAACCTTCACCGGCTGTGCAACTTGGCACTGTCGTCCATGATACCTCAGCTCTCCATTTGAGTTACAATTCGATACCTCCCTCCTTCTCAGAGATAGAAAATTGATCTCATTGAGGGTGCCAACTCTGATCAATTGGAGGTTTGTGCTGAGACGGATTAAGGAGCAGCACTTGGGTTTTTCAGGGACAGCACTGTGAAGGATTAGCAGTGTCGGCTCTTGGCCCTGGAGGATTAAGTCACAGTACAAGAACAACATTGTAGCCGCCTGGGCAGGGAGCCAGGCCTGAGTGCCCGTGATATCAAAAATGAAGTCAAAATGAGCAAAGCTCCAGTTCATAATGCCTCCCTGTGACCACCGACTTTCCCCAGAGGCCACAGAATTCTCTTGAACCTAGGTAACTCGTTCATGAGGCGATTCATTCCACCTGCACTGTCATAAAGCCTGCGTGTAAGAAATCCCCAACTCCAAACCAGCACCCAGCAGGTGTCAACAAATTCTCAGCCAATGAGGGGTGTTGAAATTCCTTCTATACACAGCATGGCACAACAAAATGGGGGGAAAGCTGTACCAGCCATCTTGCTGAACAGAAAAGCACTAATGGAAATGTGTAGAGAGGAGAGATGGGCATATTAGAGTTTGAATGAACTTTAGCAAAAGTTTTGATTCAGTTTCTAGGAAGAAATTGAGGCTTTTAAACTCCACATACATCAGAGATACACCTGGAGCATCCAGCCCCTGGGGCCTGTCTGTCAATAGGGATTTGTTTCTCCCATAGCGTTGAGAATGCAGGGTGTCATCTCATTCTGGAGGTTCTCTCCTGCCAGCTCTGAGGAAAACTTGACCAAATGGGAAATTCTTCTTTTCTGGGGGGAGGGGAGAGGTTGGGGGGGCATCACTGCCCTCTGGTGGTTGTGGGAGCTACCCAGCCTTGCTCTTTGAGAGCTGCTGCTGGATTTGAACCGCCACACCCGTGGGCCGCAGTCTCACACTCAACCACTACACCACCGGGGCTCAGTTCCAAGTTCTTATCTTTCACTGCCACTAGGACACCCCAACTCTTGGCCCCTCATGCAACAAAACAAAACACCATTCTCCTCCACTGTCCTTGGAATCCATTTTGAACCCAACCCATTGTGAATCATAGGATTTTCACTGACTGATTTTCAGAAGTAGATGGGCTGGCCTTTCTTCCTAGCCTGTGTTAGTCTGGAAGTATGCAGAAACGTGGTCAGCAAAATATACCTATCCACTCCTCTATTAACAGACACTAGGATTGTTTCCAGCTTGGGATAATGATGAACATAATGATGAACATAAACATTGCTTATTGTGTGTCTGTGTTTGCTGGTGCACTTGGGCACATGTTTCTCTAGTATATCTCCAGATAATGAGGCCTCAGCCACGAAGTCAAAGTGCAGAAATCTTCATCTGTAGTTTTCCATGGTGATTTCACCATTGTATGCTCCAATGATTGAGACTTTCCTCTGTTCCACCTCCTCAACACTACCTGAAATTTCAAGCTTTCATTTTAGCCATTCTGGTGGGCTTTCAATGATATCCTTTGATGGTTTTCATTTTGCAGCTCTTTGATGACTAATGAGGTTAAATATATTCACACATATTGAGTAGCCATATAGATTTCCATTTGCAAAATATTATTTCATTGTGATCTAGGTGAAAGTTTAGAGCAAATTGGCTTCCCCTTCAGCCACTTCAAAGCCAGATTGTTGGGTGCCATTTGATGCAGTTCTCACAATGTATTTGTGTGGTACTCTCCCCAGTTCCCCCCTGGGTTTCCCGTGTTCATTCATCCAGCTGCTCTGCCCCTTCTTGCCTTCTTAATTTGGCTTTTTGAGCAAATTTTACCCCTTGGGTCGCCCATATTTGATTGTTGTGAGAAGTACTTTCTTCTCAGGTGTTATTGTTCACTTTCTAGGCCTGGCTTTCATGTGGATGAAACCTGTGATTAAGGCATTTCTCAGTCACTCACTAACTTTGCTTAAGGTAAGGTCTTTGTGCCTCTCTAATCCAACCTTAAAGTGGCCTTCTTCATAGGGTTTCAGGAGAATGAAATGAGTTAGCACAGAGGTTGTACGGACTTGAAAAACTAAGTGCCGCCAAATCGCTTTCAACTCATCTACTCACTGATACTGAGTTTATTCCCACTCATAGCGACCATATTTGATGGGTAGAACTGCCTCCCTGAGTTTCTGAGTCCATAACTCTTTATGGGAAGTGAGCTCTGCAGTTAGCGACTCCATGTGTAAACCATGGTGCCATCGGGAGTCCTGCTCAACGCAACCCCATGTGTGTCAGAGCAGAACAGGTCCATGGGATGTTCCATGGTGGATTTGTCAGACTAGAGCAGTTCCACTGGCTGTTCAATAGCGGATGGAGACAAGGTTGCCAGGCCTTTCTTCTGAGATGACTTTGGTTGGTCTTGAGCCACAAACGTCTCAATTGGCAGTCAAGTGTTATGATGGATTTTTGGTCAACTTGAGTGAGTCAGGATTTGCTATAAGATGTGAGAGCACAGTGTGGTCAAACTGAGATCTTCGGTTAAGCAACCAAGTGATTGTGAGAATAAACCAAAAATCAAATTCACTCTCATCAAGTCAAATTTGATTCATAATGACCCTCTAGATCGGAGAAGAGGGGGCCCTGTGGCTTTCTGAAACTGTAACCCCTTATGGAAGTAGAAAGCCCCATCTTTCTCCAGAGAAGCAGCTTGACAGTTTCACACTGTTGACCTTGTGGGTAGAAGCCCAGTACCTAGCCACTATTACTATGCTGCCAGGCCTTCTGTGGGAAGAATAGATGTCTTTAATCTGGCCACAGTCTGGGTGTGTTTGAAGGTTTCCTTCAAGATATGACCGCTCTTTTATTTTTCAATTCACAGAAGTAGGACATATTTAAAACCCAGATATGATTTTTTAAATAATTTTATTTGGGCCTCATACAATTTTTATCACAATCCATAAATACATCCACTGTGTCAAGCACATTTGTACATTTGTTGCCATCATCATTGTGTCAGTCCGGGTAGACTAGAGGAACAAATTTCAAAGACACACCTATGGATATAAGGAATGGGTTTATATTCAAGTGGAACAGGACATTGAGAAAACATCCCAGTCCAGTCCAGCTCAAAGTCACAAGTCCAATATTAACCCATATGCCCGAAATCAGGCCATAAAATCTCCTTCCGACTCATGAAGTCACAGGTCAGTGGGTGCAGAGTCCCAGCACCGATAGGGGTCTCCCCATGGCTCCTCGCTTCCAGGGCTCAGGGTCCATCAACAGCATCCCATGGTGGCAGAAGCAACTCATCGCTGGAAGAGGCCTCCATGTGGCTGCCCCAGCCTCAGAGGTCCGATTCCATCAGGACAAAGCTGTGTGGTCTCTCCGCTGGCTTCTCCAGGTTCTCGAACACTGCCATCCTGTGTTGTCCATGATTAATCATCTCTGAGACTAACTCCCAACAACTGGGGAAGATAGCGTCTCATCTACACGAGGAAAATATCACGAGATTTCCCAGAAGTCTCAGGAGAAAGCCATGCCCACATAGAGGCCTCCTTGGCTACTCAATGGCTATCTCCAGATTAACAGGCTAGACTCCACCCCTACATTTCAATCATAAAATTAACATAAGCACATGACTGCCACAATCATGCTCAAAACATTTACTTTCTACTTGAGCCCTTGGTATCAGCTCTTCATTTTTACCCTTCCTCCCCACACACCTTTCCCTCATTAACCATTCTTCCCCACACCCCTCCCTCTGAACCCATGATAATTTATGAATTATTATTTTGTCATGTCTTACACTGTCCAATGTCTCCCTTTACCCACTTTGATGGTTTCTGTCCCTGGGGCATATATGTAGATCCTTATGATTGGTTTCCCCCTTTCATCCTACTTTCTCCCCACCCTCCCAGTATTGCCACTCTTGCCATTGTTCCTGAGGAGTTCATCTTTACTGGATTCCCTGTATTTCCAGTTCCTATCTATACCAGTGTACATCATCTTCTAGCAGAATTTAGAAGGTAAAATTGGAATCATGATAATGGGGTTGGGGGGGTGGAAAGCATTAAAGAACTATAGGAAAGTTGTGTGTTTCATCAGTGCTACACTTCACCATGACTGGATCGTCTCCTCCCTGCAACCCTTCTGTAAAGGATGTCCAGCTGCCTACAGAGGGTCTTGGGTCACCAATTCACACTCCCTCTCATTCACAATGATAGTATTTTTTATTCTTTGATGCCTGATACCTGATCCTCTCATGATCACACAAAACGAGACAGAGCACAACAAAAGAAAACAAAACAAAAACAAACCAATGACCAAAAAGAGAGAGAGAGAAGCCTGTGAATAGTTCGAGGTCTGTTTGTTAACCTTTAGGAGTGTTTTCTGGGTGAATCTGATGGGGTGCCATGCCCTGGCCCCAAAGCCCATTTTTGGCACTCCTACGAGACTACCTTGTCTGCTCCCCTTGGTATTCTTGCCATTCTTCGAGCCCTTGCTGTTTTGCCTCAGTGTGATAGCGTCAGATCAAGACAAAGCTACTGTATACAAACATTCCTGGGGTGAGGTCCAGGTAGTATGGTAGGGGTCAGACCATATCCAGGAGTGGGGGTGGGGTGCGTGTTGTTTATATCTTCAGCAGGAAAGAGGGACCAGATTTCAACCCGGTGCTCCAAGATGTGAATGCAACATAGCAGGATGATGCAGGGAACCAGTAGAGAAGTCTGAGGGGCCAGGCCTAATCCTAACTACATGGACAGCTGCCCCTCTCCTCAGAAGAATTTACTTCGGAAGATAGCACTAAAGCTACAGCTCAAAGAGAGGGACGTGCCTGATTAGAGCACAAGGGAGCAAATGAACGGAAAGGAAGAGAGAGCTGAGGGCATCCTGGTTCACCAAGCCTTGAGGAAGATATCCCTGCTCAAAGCAGCCAATGCACAGAGAGGACCATTTGGCCAGTCCCATGATAAGACACGACATACCTCACTGACCCATAGCCCTGCAGGCGACAACAGTGGAGACACGGTGTGGAAATTGCACCCAATATGACCAACTCTTGGGATTGATAGACTGTGGAAACTAGCTCACTTTCACTGCTGGATTGGGATCCTTCATCTAGTTCATCGACCTCCTGTTATATTACCTGCTGGTCCCAGGATCCATCTACACACAGCTGAGTCTGGACTCATCAGCCGATCTCCGATTTGCAGAGCTCTGTATCCACCAGCCTCAGTATCCATCATCCTACTTCATCAACCTGCTTCCCGTTTGTCAGCTCCCTGCAGCTGCTAACCCAAACTCACTGTCATCAAGCAGATGCCAACTCAGAGAGAGCCTGGAGGACAGAGAACTGCCCCAGTGAATATTTAAAACTGTAACTCTTCATAAGACTAGAAAGCTTCTTCTTTGTCCCTTGGAGCCACTGGTGGTTTCGAACAACTGACCTTGTGCTTTGTAGTCCAACAAGTACACCACCAGGACTCCTGCAGTCACAGGAGTCAGGAACATTCTTCAACTTCCATCTGACCCACAGATCTGAACCAGACTGACTTGCTCACTGTTGGAGCTGGGTGATCCATGTCTTGGTATAAATCTTTCTCTGGGCAGGCACACACAAGAGTCACTAACTTTGCTTCTGTCAAGAACCCATGCCAGACATAAATGCTCATCCATTCGTTCCAGTCAGCGGTTCCTACATGCTTCCACAAAGCTTACTTATATCTTGGTTCCTCCCTTAAACTTCCCCTTTCTGTTCACTCAGATCCCACAATCAGCCATGCCACCCCCTACCAATAGCAAACAAACAGGCTGCACGAAGCTCTTCGTGATGGTGATAAATATGCCGCCTGAAATGTACTTTTACTGTGTGATTTCCTTTCATATGTGAATGCTTAAGTGCTCCACTTGCCATCTGCAGGTGCTGCAGCTTCCTACCAAGAGAACTAGTTTATTTCTAAAGGTTTTAACATCAGAGAAACGTGAGATATAATTCTCCCCAGACATTTCTTAAGCCCCTTGAGAAATTAAATAACTCTGCTGGTGTGGGGGGGAAATAAGAAAAGATGGTTTTCTCATATTTTATCAATCTAGGAGTCAATTTGGAAGTTGGCAGATGCTCTTCGTGATCATCTGTTTCTTTTTCCTGTCACTGGATGATGCCTTCAAGATACCACAAGTGGCTTCAGGAAAAAGAAGGATCTCATATTCGTTGAGAGACATGTCAGATACAAGTGTTTTAAAAAGTATCTATCATTTCACTTAATCCTCCATTAAGTGATGGAGAGGTCATTGGTAATCAGAAATTCTAGGAGTAACAGCAACATATAACCTCACAGTTCTTGAAGGCAGAAATCTGAAATCAAATTATCTGCAAGGCCCTACTCTCTCAAGACTCTAGGCCAATGGTTCTCCACCTTCCTAATGCTGTGACCCTTTAATACAGTTCCTCAAGCTGTAGTGATCCCCAGCCATAAAATTATATTTGTTGCTACTTCATAACTGTAATTTTCTACTGTTATGCATCAGATGACCCATGTGAAAGGGTCATTTGAACCCACAAAGGGGTCATGACCCACAGGTTGAGAACTGCTGCTCTAGAAGAAGATAGTCCTTTACCTTTCCCAGGCTTCTGATGATTTCTGTCACTCCTTGATATTACCTGGCTTGCAGATATGTCAACCCGATACCTGTCTCTGTCTTCGCATATCCATCTTCTAAGTTCCATGTCTCTGTGTCTTCTGAGTACCCACATTTCCTCACATATGCCCTCGCATTAACCAATTACATCTTTACAGACCGAATTTTCAATCAAGGACAGAGAGAGACAAGGTGTTAGATCTTTAATATCTCTTCCTGGGGACAGATTGGTGTCTGAATTGAGCTTCCTGATGCAACCATAATAAAAGCAGCAGGCACGGCCATGGATACCTGGGTGAGGGATACAATTCAATCTGCATATGATGGCCTTGGTCTAATTTCCCAGTGCTGTCATAATAAAAATACCACACATGTTGGTTTTAAAGAAGAAAAGTGGGGCTGAGCCCCGGTAGCATAGTGGTTGTGCGCGGAACTGCGGCCCACTGGGATGGAGGTTCAATTCCGGCTCCCAGGAGCAAAGGCTGGGCCTCCTACTCCCACCACCTGAGGGCAGTGATGCCTAAAAAAAAAAGAAGAAGAAGAAAAGTGATTCTCTCACAATTTGGAGGACTGAGCTGTATCATTGCAGGGGAAGATCCTTCCCACTGGAACGCTTGGTGTCTTGCACCCCTACTCACGTCTACCTCCATGCCCGGTCATGTGGCCTCTCTCTAGCCCCTACATTGGTGTGGGTGTCTCTCTCTATTTCCCATTTTTATAAGGAATGATATAAGATACCATTCAGAAAGGATTAGGTTCAGAACCCACGGTACTCTGCATGTGCTCATTAGCATAATAAAAGAAACCCCTCATTTTGAACAAGATGATAATCCTAAATTATATCATCTCATAAGTAGACCCTTAACATGTCTTTTGTGGGAGATACAATTCAACCCATAACAGGGCCCCTTTCCAAAATCCATGCTAATGGCTCCCCTTATTGCCATTCTCCTAGGCGTGACAGCACATGTAGTTTCCCTTCTCTTGCGCAGATGAGATGCTGTCTATAGGTCAATTTGCATATGTGTTTGTATGAGTGCACACAGGAATATGAACACAAGTATGCCCACAGAAATGATCTGACTTACTGCATGTGTGATCATTGTAAAAAAATTTTGTATCCGTACACGTATATAGGGGGTTTCAGAAAATTCACAAAGATTTTAAAGTTATTTGAAGCCACATATATACCATAAAATTTCTCATCACCTAACTGGTATTGACTAACTCGAATATTTTCAATGAACTCCACTCTCAGAATGATTCAAGTAACTGGAGTACTTGTTATTATTATCAAGAATTTGCTGCAAAAACAACTTCTTGGTTGTCCTTAAATAACCCGTTGGACTCTAAACTCTCAGGAGCAGCAGCTAAGACTGAACAGTCTGCAAATCTCAGCGTGCATCGCATGGGTCTGGTTCCTATAATATCTTCAATAGCAGCTCCTTCAATGTAAAGATGACAGGAATAGAATGGCATCCAACAACAGGTAGCCCACCTGCCTTTCTAGTCCTGCACCACTGATGACTAGAAACTGGAGACTGTCTGGGAGCACAGTCATCAGATCCAGTCTTGTAAGTTAACGGAGACTTAATTAGGCAGAAAGTTGACTCAGGCATTTCAGAAATTATTTGAACAGTTAAAGCTGAGAGCAGAGCCATTCTTCACCTTTCATAACACCAGGCTTCACAGGTTGCAAACATTCAATGCGTACTTTAACTGATTGCCCTTTGGAACTCTAGATCATTCTGTTAATTAAATCCTCCATTGCTCAATGAAAAGCCACCACAAACACTCATCAGCACACACATGCATCCTCAGTCCTGCCACCTTTGTAGCACACCAGCACATGGTCCCATTTGTGAACTGACTGCTGGGACTAATTCTGAGAATGTAAGCAGCTTTGTGCTCTCCAAAGGAACCCTGCTGGTACACTGGGTTAAGCATTGGACTGCTAATTGGGAGACCAGCAGGTCAAACTTACCAGCCAAATAAGACTATCCGCTCTTGTGTAGATTGACAGTCTCCAAAACACTATGGAACAGCTCAACTCAGCACGACAGGTGCTCCATAAATTTTCACCAATTTGACAGTAGTGGGGTTTGGTTGATTGGTTGGTTGGTCAATTGGTTCTCTCTCCAAAGCTTCTTAAACTGTAGATCAAGACCCCACAGAAAGTTGTGTAACTGAATTCAGGGGGAAAGGGACGTCTTGAAAAATTTCACCACAGTAAAAGTCTCTAAAAGCGCAATGACTGAAAATTAATTCAAAACCAAACATGTAATGATTCTGGAGTACTTTGGGAAGCACTTGCCCATGTTGTACATTTCTTGGGCGGAAAGGTGTCATAAGTGGAAAAAGATCATGAAGTCCTGCTTTGCTTTACTTCTTGAGGCATTGACAAAGGATCTATCCTCATGGTACCCGTCATCCCAAAAATGATGACACCACAAGGTTAAGGCAAGGAAAAGGGACTGCAAGTGAGAGATTCACCAGGAAGACAAGATACTCTCCCAACTGCCTGTTTGGACCTATGTCAACTGTACTAAAACTTTCCTGTGCTTTGCTGAACCTCTTTATTTTCACTTTCAATAAAACCCCCAAAACTTTGCTGATGGTGTAGCTCTGGACTGAATTCTTTTTTTCAAGAAGACCTACAATGGAGGATTAGAACCAACTGGGATCCACCATAATAATCTCTTTAGAGTAAAATCACCATAGTGTTGGCAGAGTTAGTCTGACTGACCTGTTACTAGTCACGGGCATGAAAGGGCATCAATAAGGGATTTATAAAATATTTGGCCTCTGACATTTTGGGATTGATTTCCAGCAGGTGTCACTTACTAGTCATGAAAATTTGGGGTAATTGTTTTGACTCGTCCCTCAATTCAACAATTTTTAAAATGGGAGAAGAGTACTTACTCTGTCTTAGCACTTGGAGCTGCTTCTAAAACAGGTTAAATAAAGACATAGTACAGAGACATCAGAAACTATAGCCCCCACATGAATGTAATATGATATCTGTACCCTTGCTGATGTTTGCCTACCTCCACTGAGACAGTATTTGGAAATACTGTCTTGTTGTCACTGAACAAACATGACCTTTGTCAACTTCCCAGTCTGTCTTGAATGAGTTAGCTTGCTAAGGAACAAACTTACCGTTCCTGAGTGGGTGAGTTGGAGAGAAATTTTTGTTTGGTGAATTGAGTTGTCCATCCTGAGAGCTTCCTATGGGAGCTGGCGATGACAACAGTTTTACAAATATACCAATGTTTCGCTGGTATCCTTCTCTCTTATTTCTTATTCTTATTTCCTTCTCATTCTCTCCTGGACTTCTTTTGCTTGTTTACTAGTTTATCTATCCACCCAGTTTATTGATCTACCCATCAACCCTTGCATTCATCTCTGAGTCCTTGTTGTGGTTAAACACTACCCCTGGATTAATTTCACATACTGATTCAACCAAGGGTGCTTGAGTGAGACGTTATCTGGAAAGCGTTCTAGAAACATAATGTTGTATTATTCCTTCTAACCTGGCCTATGCCCTTGCATATGTGACTGACAACATAAGATCGGTTGTTGAGTAATCCTTGTGTCTTGCATTTACACTTGAGATAAATAAGAGAAAATCTTCCTTAGATCCCCTCCTCAACTAAAATTTTGAACAAATTGAGAAATAATATAGAGCAACATTGGTAGTCGGCATATCAATTGTAAAACTGATGACACTAAGGGGGAAGGTATAGCTTAGTGTAAAAGTCAAAGGGACCTGCTAAGTAAACCTCAATATCATGCCAACTTTGCCCTACTGCCACAGATAATTTGAAGCTGGAACCTGCCTCCCTGCACAGACATTATCGATGTACAATCTAAAGCACAAAGGAACAGTAGAGAACCTTCCTTATGGGCAGACTTATTCGTGAAGGGAAGAAGATGGAAAGAGCCATACTACTCATTCCTGATTTTTCTTCCCAGAATGACCCAGTCAAATATTAAACCTCCCCAGGGTAACAGGGGGTATGTGGAGAGACCCAGAGTTCCAAGAATCAAGCATTCTTTAGAGAAAGACTAATGTGAGTGCGGAGAATTGTCCTCACTAACCTCCATGGTAGGAGGGCTGTGTATGGTTATCACCCTTCTATTTATATAGAATAATAATTTTCCTGAATATAGTATTCTTTCATTTTTATCTGTGAGAAATACTGTTATACTTTCTACATAAATGGTAATCTCTGAAGGCTTTTTACGCTTGTAATGAAATCTGCAGACACAGACTGATCTAGCACACATCGTAAATGGAAGGCAAAGAAATGCCTGCATCTTACACAGCCAAGTGATTTCTTTCTTCTTTTTATTAGTGCTCCACTCTCTATAATAATCATTCTTGAAGGCAGTTTTCACTGATTTTATTTAATTTAGGAAAAAATTCAACAACTAGTAGGTCTTAGTACTGTGTAGGGACTGAAGATATAAAGATAAATGAAACAATCTCTGCTCATGGAATCATAAGGTGGAGGGTTTGGGGTGGGGTTTGGGACTAAGGGAGACATAGAGGAGAATCCGTGATATAATGTGCTACAAGCTTCTGTAGGGAAATGCATAGAATGCCACAAAAGACAGATGAGGGAACTAATTATACTTTCAGGAAGGAATCCAGTAATGCTACAGAGTGATGGTAATATTGGTTCTATGAATAAATGTCTGGAAGGAAGGAAGGATGGAAGGTAGGAAGGAAGGAAGAAAGTTCATTTCCATGGTCCAGAGACACCTCCTTGTGTCCCTCTGTCTGCTCCTGCACCTTTGTGAAAAGCTTTAGAGCACTACTAGATTCCAAACCCCTTCCTTCTTTTCCCTGCCCTACATGCATCATGAGTCCAGATACCCCAAAAGCCCCAAAGTAAAGGGAAAAGGCACATTGAGGATGGAACAAAGTCCTAAGCATTTGAGAATCAAGAGCTGCAGAGGGCCGGCTAATAACAGCCATTACCATGCTTGATCATTTGCTACACGCACAGTACTGTGTATCTTAAAAACCTAGACTGAGTCAGTTTCCATGGTAACTCTGTGAACTAGATTTTATTCACTCAACTAATGTATACTGCGTAAGCACTATGTGCCCACACTTGGAATGGTGATCAACAAGATAGCTAGTGCATCTGTTCTTACACCCGTTTTCCTCTGGTGGACTATCCATAGAGAGTAAAGAAACTTGTCCGAAGACTCCAAGCTAGTTAATGAAAGAATGGAGACTGGAGCGTTGAGCCCTCTGGCGGCACTCACAACACCATACTGTGCACGTGCATGTGCTCTCCAGGCCAGTTGCCTCCGGGATCTGGGAGAGGAAATGGAACCACCAACCAGCCCAGAGTCAAGCCTGACCCCCGCAGCTCCAGAGCCCAGGCCAAATGACCCACAAAGCCTTTGTCTTTCAACATCTTTATTTTAATCATTTTATTGTGGACTTACAACTCTCATCGCAATCCATACATACAGCCATGGTAGCAAGCACATGTGTACATTTGTTGCCCTCATTCTTCTCAAAGCATTTGTGTCCTACTTGAGCCCTGGTATGAGCTCATTTTCCCCATTCCTCCCTGCCCCTTTCACAATTTATAAATTATTATTACTACTTTGCCATACCTTACACTGTCCAACATCTCCTTTTACCCACTTTTCTATTATCTGACTCCCAGGGAGGAGATTATATGTAGATTCTTTAAATCAGTTTCCCCTTTCTACCCCACCCTCTCTTCACCCTCCTGGTATCACCACTCTCACCACTGGTCCTGAAGGGATCATCTGTCCTGGATTCCTTGTGTTTCCAGTTCCTACCTGGACCAGTGGACATCCTCTGGTCTAGCCGGTTTGGGAAGCTAGAATAGAGATCATGATGGTGGGGGGGGGGGGAGGGAGGAGAGGGACAGCATTTAAGAACTGGAGGAAAGTTGTATGTTTCATCATTGCTACACTGCACCCTGACTGGCTAATACCCTCTTCACAACCCTTCTGGAAGGGGGTGTCCACTACCCTAGAGATGGGCTTGGGGTCCTCACTCTGCACTCCCCCTCATTCACAATGACATGATTTTTTTTGTTCTTTGATGCATGACACCTGATCCCTTCAACACCTCGTGATCGTGCAGGCAGATGTGCTTCTTCCATGTGGGCTTTGCTGCTTCTGATGGTCTAAGCTAGATGGTCACTTATCTACCTTCAAGCCTTTAAGACCCCCAGGCACTATATCTTTTGATAGCTGGGCAAACATCATTTTACCTTCCCTTCTTTGTGCCCTGGCAGCAATCAAGAATTGAAGTAATCTTTCAAGGGTGGAATGGATTGAATACCCACCCCCCTTCAAATCCATATCCCCTCAGTAAGAGAAACACAAATTTCTCTTAAAAATAAATTTTCAATTTTTAAAAGTCTAGGACCTAGTTGTTATGTGTTGGACTTCTAACCATCCAGTCAGTAGCAACCACTCTGTGGGAGGAGGATGGGGCTTGCGATTCCTGGGAAGAGTTACAGTCCTAAAAACTAACCAGGGCAGTTCTGCTCTGTCCTATAGGCTTGCTCTGAGTTGGCCTCAAGTTTGTTTGTTTATTTGTTTGTTTGTTCATTTGACCAAGACTGGAGAAACTCCTGCAACCCCTGAGGTCACCTTGCACTTCCGTGTCACCCCTAAGACCTGTGTTCCTGCGATGGTTTGTAAGGTTTGTGTCAAGCTCATCTGGCCAGGATGCTTGTGGGTTGGCTGTCAGCCCTCCCATAGAAGTGGCAGATCACTGCCTGATGATGTCCCCCGTAGGAATGTGGCCTGTTGATAAGAGATGCTGTGAAGAACTGAGCTCTCTCTTGCCCTTGTTCTTCCTGCTGGCCTCTTGATCCTATGTCCGGCTTCTGGGACTGGTGGCCCATCTGACCCACCAACCCTGGGAACTGTGGTTGCTCTGGCCTGTTCCTGACAGCCTCAGGGCCAGACAACTCTGAACCCACCTGCCTGTGATTCCCCAGCTTCCTGCTGCAGCTACATGCTTCATCAGCCAGCAGCTGTGTGAGTCGGGTGTGGGTATGGGGGGCAGGGGGGCCTCCAACTAGCACCTGGCCCATGAACTTGAATTGGGCTGGGCGGTTTCCATGATAGAAATTTTTCTGTGGGGTACAAGGTTTTTTTCTTGTACATATGTAATTGTCACTGGCTTGTTTTTCTAGAGAACTCACCCTAACACAGATGCCTCAAAACATTCAAAAATTGCCTACATGAGACTACCTTGACTCATCCCCTCCCCGCAACCACTCTCTAAGAGGCATATAGAGGAAAAGATGATGTGAAGAGGCTCCATAGGTAGAGAGATAAAGGCAGCCACAACAAAAGCACCAGGAACTCGCATGAGAAGTCAAGCAAAGGCTTCCAAAAGATGTATGCCCTTTCCCTAAAAATTACAGACTTTGAGCTCCAAGAACAATGAGAGAATAAATTTCCATTGTCCTAAGCCACTTTTTAAGATCATTTATTACAGCATTTTTCATTAGATGCAGGTGTCAAACTCGGGCCTCGTCCACAGAACAAGATGTCAACAGCAAAGTCACCATGGTCTCCGTAATCATCCCACCAAGGACCAAAGAATGCACAGCTCCCATACGTCACTGGGAGGACTGCTCAAAGGAGCGGTGCACTGTTACTGCCCCAGAGCTCCTGATCTGTGTGTGGACTCTCACCAAATACCGCCCCCCCCCATGAGCTAGCTCTGCTGGGTCATACCCATTACCGCTTGTGGACACGGTCTGAAATTAATTAAAGAACCAAAGCTGAAGGCAACCGTGGGATGGATATCTTCTTAGATGTCCAGCTCCTCCAAGATCATACCACTTCCCCTTGCACCCCACCTGCCTCTTCCGATAGAACATTGAGAATGAAGGAGAGAACATAAGTCTGGAGCGGACCAAAGGGAGGGAGAGAGAGAATTTGCCAAGAGCGGCTCATGCTGGGAGGACATGATGAGCTCATTCTCTCAGCTGCTGGCTGCGGAGTTGGAGATTCGAGTGCACACAGTGAGGCCTTGGATGGTTTTGGAAAAATAAGCCAGTGAAAATGTTACGGGCATAGTTCTACTTGAAGACACATGGAGTTGTTAGGAATCAGGTCAACCCAGCAGCTGTTCATTTGGTTTGGTTGTTTTGACTCTGAAGTCTTGGTGAACATTTGCAGCTCAAGGAAGGAGGGGAAGAGAAGCAGAAAACCGAAATCCATTACCATTGAATCAACTCGAACCCATCAGGAAACTAGAGGACAGACAGAGTACAAGTGTCCCATTGGGTTCACACAACAAAAAGAGGAAGAAGTGACAAAACCAGAGGAAGGGAGGTCACAACCACAGCCGGAGCCCCTCCCCCAGACTCGGTCACCCTGATGGTCAGACAACTGTCTCTTTTCCAAAGACGATCTTCCTGGCAGATAGTCATCATTTCAAGCCCAGAGGATCTAGCCCTGATAGACACCAAAAGAGAACACCGTGCAACCCTACGGTAAGTTCAGCCCCTCCCTCTTCAGTCTCCCATATGCAGTTTGACCCCCCCCCCAAATAAAAGCCGAATGCTTTGTCATCACATTAACACAGACTCCTAAAGATCCCACAGAACAGGGTAGAACTGGTTCAGAGGGCTTGCAAGCTGTGATCTTTATCGGCATTGATTGCACCTCTTTTTTTCCTGAAGAATGGCAGGTGAGTTCAAACTGCCTAGCTTTCATTTATCAATTAAGTGCTTCACCACTGTGCAACCAAAGCTCCTTGGGAAGTTTAAAACGATTCCCATGTTATACTTTGGGGCAATAGCACCAAACCCGAAAGCCAACAGCCTTTTCTATGGAGTCAATTCTGACTCACAGATTCGAACTGCCCCGCCGGGTTTCTAGGTCTGGGCAAGGTGGCAGATGGCCGCCTCTTGGCCCTGCAGGCAGCAGGGTGAGCAGCTGAAAGCCTTAACCACTATGGGACCTGGGCTCCTCAACCATCGCCCAGAGGGGGGCCTTGACCCCAGCTGCCCAGAAGGATCACCTGGGAATCGCTCATGCTGAAGCTAGTGCTCTGCCCTTAGAGGTTCGATTAGATCGGTCAGGGTTGTGAAGGGCCCAGACTCTGGAAGTTTGTAAAGATACCCAGGTGATTCCACTCATTGACCTGGGTGTCTCCAGGAGATGTGTTAGGATTCATGGAAGAATGAACAGAGAGCGTGATCTGAGCAGGCCGGGCTCAAGGCCTCTTAGTCCAGCGTGAACCTGAACATCCCCACTCGAGTCCTGTTTATATATTGAATCTCTGCTCTAGATTTCCATCCAAGAGCTCTACTGATAAGGAAATAGTCATGGTGGAAAACCACCGTCTTAAGGTTCTTGGAAAAAAAGAGCCCATGGAGCTGTGTATCAACAAAATAAAAACAAAAACCCTTTTTCTCAGTATCATTGTTTATCTTATACCTATTGGCACCTGGGTTTCTGGAGTTCTTATATGTTTCTGCTGGGGCAGGGGGAGTTGTGTTTATGTATTCTGTTTGAATTATTAAGAAAACAACCTAGCCTAAGTTTTGCAGAAAGACGTCAACCTAGCGTTTACTAGCTTTTGCAGGCTCACTCAGTGGTCATTTATCACTAATGATTGGAGGAGAGTTCTCGCATTAGGCTGCTAGCCAAGAGTTTAGCAGTGCAAGATGACCAAGGCACCATGGAAGATAGGCCTGGTGATTGCACTCCCAAACAGCACCCGTTGGAAAGCTTATGGAATGCAGTTCTGCGCCAATGCACCCGAGGTGCCACCATGAGGAGCTTCCACACTTCTGGATGTGTCTGCTGTTTCCCTTCTGAAACCTTGCTGCATTCGTGTGTCAATGGAGCAGAAACTCAAAGAGATTCTCTTTGTCCTCATTGTGATAGTCCCTCTCCCACTGTAATGCTTTTCTCCCCCTTTTCTCCCAGAAAATAGTGCCCTTCCCTTCACACAATAATTGTTTTTTTAATCAAGTCATCCTTACATCGTCCCATACAACTACTTCTTTCCCATAACGCATTGAATGTGCCTAGAAGTTAGCTCAGAGTGACCTTCTGGGCCAATCACTGTCTGAACATGCCCTTTGAAATGATCTGAGCTTAAATGGTATACCAGTAGACCACACAATCAGATTTTAAGGTCAGAGGTTGGTGTTAATGTAGAAGGTCACCATCTATTCATCTAAGGAATATGTCAGGAAAATGCACAATAAGCATATTAACTGTTGGTATGTAAATAAGACTGTCAAAAGTAATTTAAAATCCAGTGGAACGATCCCGCTTTCCTAAACATTGCCTTTTTTCTCTCTCTCTCCTTTTGAAGACACAGTAAAAATGGTTTCTCATCTCCTAGGATATAATCGCAAATTTCAAACAAATCAGGTGAAAATTAATGAGGTTTTTGCTCTCTCTCTCTCTCTCTCTCTCTTTGTAAATGGCTATATGAAAGCTAGAAACAGCTCCTCCCTTGGCAAATGATCTCCATCAGGAATTTCAGGCTCATAACTTTCATTCCACCACGTTCATCTCCCTGAATAAAAGACTTGTTTATAAAGCAGCATTTATTACATTTTTCTCTTACTGGGAAGAAAATGTGATGTGCATACTTCATGGGGGGGGGGAGGTGTTGAGAAAAATGTAAAGGCACAAAGCAACAAGTTGAAATCACCCAGCAAATATTAGCAACATCAGGTCTTCTCTGCTGGCCTTAGATAGTATATGATACTTGGGGATGACTAATGACTGGAAGAACCTGAACCACTTCCCATCAGGGAGAAGTCCCACAATGACTGGCAGGGGCACTCTCCGGATATGGGGCCGGCAAGAGCAGAAATGAACTGGTGCCATAAAGATCCCAGGTCTTTCATTAATGCTTAAGGCTGAGACTTTATTTATAAGGAGATTCTAAATTCCAGGCCAGTCTCACCTGGCTGCCCTTGATAGAAGTAGTCTGTTTGTCATGTTAATGAAGAGAGAAATTCCAAGTGCCACAAAGACTTTTCTCCTCTGAACAGAAGGGAAGGAATAGAAGGGAATGGAGTAGAAGGAAAAGCTTTTCACAAGTCAGGGACAGAACTAAGGTGCATCCTGTCATGGTGGCTCTGCTTGGGGAGGGAAAGGGAGACAGAAAAAGTTAAGTGCTGAAGGTTGACAGTTTGAACTTGCCAGAACCACGATGGGAAGAGATGGCCGAACTTCTGCTTCCCAAGGTCGCTTCTGCAAGAACCCTGTGGAACACTCAGTCCACACCAGGAGGTCCCCATGGCTTGGAATCAACTCAGTGGTAAGTGGTTTGGTTTGGATCGGGAGGTATGGGTGTAAAGTCAGGGTCAAAGCGCTGACTCCATCACAGAGCGAGAGAACCGAACTCACTGCCAGCTGATCAATGCTGACTCACTCAAAGCAAGCCCGGGTGGGTGGCTGAGACTCTAACTGTTATTGGACCAGGACGCCCGGTCTTTGTCCTGCGGAGCTGTTGGTGGTCCTGAACCGTCAACGACAGGATCACAGCCCAACTGGTAACCACTCCACTGCCAGGGCTCAGAGAGTGATGCTTAATTCGACCCTCCTGCGGACAGCTTGCTTTCCGGCGCTAGTAGTACACACTTGGAATCGGCAGCATCCCCAGGTGGGACCGATGCATAAGAATCATCTAGATGCCAACTCAAAGAGACCCTATGTAGAATTTCCGGGACTGTAAACCTATCGCGAGAACAAGCGGCTACATCCGAAGGAGTCATTGCTGCATTTGAGCTTCTAACCTCGCAGTTAGCCCCACGGCTAAACAAGTTGGTCCCAATCCTTGCACAATTTCACAACTCGGACTCTGAAGCCAGGCAGCCCTGGATGTTGTAGGCCTAGCTCCACCACTTAGCAGCTGTGCCAATTAGGGCAAGGAATTTAATCAATCTGAACCTGTTTCCTCACCACCGTTATAAAGTTGTTCCAAAAATCAGATCATATAACGCAAGTTAAGTGGTTGTCGCACATTGTACAGTTCATATTACGCATTCGATTTATGGTGGATATTCTTTCTGTTCAAGTCCCACCTTAACAAGCTCCTGGCATCTATCTGGGCCTCTGAGTATTGGTCTTCCATCCCTCTAAAACAGGGGCTCACTCTCTTTCCTTTGCAACTGGACTCTCCCTGCCTGCTTGGGGCCTCCCCACGCCACCACGAAGCAAGCTTAGACCTCTGCTGCCACCTCGTGGCTCTGACTCACCGAACACCCGAACAGGACTGACGCTCATTTGCATTCTCAAAGTAGCTTAGGAAGATAGATTGCCATGCGGGCTGTTCATTGGAGCTGAGGAACAGGGGCAGGGGTGGGTCCCTGATTAGGACAATCCGAAGGGACGCACAAGAGCACGGACACGAGAAAATGGCAGCAGTACATGCAGGGCTGCTGCTCTTCGGGTAAGATCAAGCCTCTGCTGACCTCACGCCCAGGTGGGTCAGTGCCCTTCTTAAGCAGGGTCTGAGGACGTCTGTGGGCTGATATTTTTGAAGACTCCTGATAGCTCAGGGCCTGTCGTTTGAGGATCCTCTTGCAGCAGCTGCTAAAACAGTATCAGGAAAAGGTGGGGCGGGGTGGGGAGGGGGTTGACAGCC
>PVJH01010043.1:0-75694 GCA_004026705.1 Nesogale talazaci
CTGCATACCAAGTACCAGGAGAAGTATTAATTTGCTCAAGCAATGAGACCACATCTGGAACTGCAGCTGCAATTGGAGTCACTACCTGGTTAAGCTTACGATAATCCACTGTCATTCTCCAGGATCCATCTGTCTTCTTTACAGGCCAAATAGGTGAGTTAAATGGAGATGTGGTAGGAATCACCACCCCTGCATCTTTTGAGTCTTTGATGGTGGCACTGATCTCTGCAATTTCTCCAGGAATGAGGTATTGCTTTTGGTTTGCTATTTTCCTAGGCAATGGCAATTCTAAGGGTTTCCATTTGGCCTTTCCCACTATGATAGCCTTTATTCCACATTTCCAGGATCCAATGTGGGGGTTCTGCCAGTTACTAAGTATGTCTATTCCAATGATGCACTCTGGAACTGGGGAAATAACCACAGGATGGGTTCAGGGTCCTACCGGACCCACAGTGAGGCATACCTGAGCTAAAAGCCCATTAATAACTTGGCCTCCATAAGCCCCCCGTCTGACTGGCGGGCCTTTGAAACACTTTGGGTCCCCTGGAATTAGTGTCAGTTCAGAGCCTGTGTCTAGTAATCCCCGAAAAGTTTGATTATTTCCTTTACCCCAATGAACAGTCACTCTTCTGAAAGGCCTGAGGTCCCTTTGAGGAAGGCTAGAAGAAAGACTAATAGCATAAACCTTCGGTGATGTGGCAGGGTCTTTCTTCCAAGGGACCCGGCCTTCCCCTCATTCAAGTGGTTTTGGGTCTGTAAATTGGCTCAGGTCTGGGAATTGGTCGATTGATCGTGACTGCCTATTCCTCTGTTCACCTGATCCAGCATTCTTCTGCATGTATAAGTCATGTAAATAGTTAGTAGGTTTCCCATCTATTTCACTCCTAGGGACACGATGACTAAGTAGTCAATGCCATAATTCCACATGAGACAGGCTGCTTTGATTACCACAAAAGCCTTTTTGTCTATTATAACCATGTCCACCCTGTCTCTGTTGATTCACTGCTGACACTTGCCCTTTGTTACCACGGAGTTCAATCAGCCCTATCGTGGGCAAATGTCGGAGTTCACTCGAGGCAGTTCCCACAGTTAATCCTGGTGCACACAACAAAGCAATTATAGGAGTCTTCAAAGATGCTGGGGCCCACCTCACAAACTTATTCCTTATGGTTGTAGTGAACAATATGTCCTCAGGATACCCCCTTTTGGGGTCTATGGGAATATCCTGATAGATCCATTCCACCATACCAATTTCCCTCAGCTTTTGGATGCCTTCTTCTACAGTGTACCAAGGTAGGTCAGGCACTTCAAGTTGGTCTAATCTAGGCCATCTGGCAGCCCATGCCTCAGTGAACCAGGCAAATAAGGAGTTGGTTCCTCTCTTAGCCTCTCTTGCTGAGAAATTGAAAGAAGAGTCTGTGTTAGGGGTCCCATATCCAGAAATTCAGACTGATCTAACATTACATTTCTTGCACCAGTATACCACACCCTTAGTAACCATTCCCAGGGATACTCCCCAGGCTTTTGCTTGTACGTATTTGAAAGTTCGAGCAGTTCCTTTTGAGTATAGTGTACTTCTTCCTGAGTAATCACCTTGGCCTCACCCTTAGGAGTTTTCCTTGCCTTAATTTTAGTTATAGGTCTAGCAGAAACTATCAATGGTGAGGTGTGTTTCCTGGGTGATCTCAGCACTATCTTGTAAGTCATTTCCCTTGGGCAATGGCAGAGATGCAGCCCCACATGGCATTTCACTTTGAGTAGGTTGTTTGATCTGCTCAGGCGTGGGTTTTTTAGTTAATAATAGACTAATATCTTCAGCTGGATGGGGCAAATCTATAGACTGGGCTGGTTCACTTGTTTCTAATGGTGGCATGATATCCTCCTCTTCTGGATCATCAGCCCATATATTCCCATCCCAAGTTTCAGGGTCCCAATTTTTTCCTATCAAAGCCCTCACTTTGGCTTCCAACACCGCTCTAGATCTCCCATTCAGCTGACGTTGTAATTCAGCCACTCGCATAATGAGACTTTGGACCTGGTTCTCGGCAATATCAGCTCTTTTACTACAGGCCAGAAGGCTTTCCTTTGTAGCACATGCCGATGTCTTCAAGTCCATGAATTGGCACTTAAAGCGTGCTTCTGAGGCTCTGAGGCAATCCCTCTCCTTAATCACATAGTCCATTGTAAGGAGGACCAGCCAACCAGCTTCCTTATATTTGGCATCTTGACAAAACTGCTGGAATATATCAGACATATGTTTTCCCAGAGCCTCTCCTGGAATCAGCACCCCATCCATCAGTACTCCTATTTCAGTTATTAGCTTTGCTATTTCACACCATGGACTAATAGGATTGGCAGAATTATCCATGTCTTTAGGTGTAGAATTAGCATCACCAGTGCTCTTAAGACTAATCAGATTGGAGAACCAATCAAGGAGACCCATGTTTCTGATTTTATTTCTCTAGAAGCACTCCTTGTACCACTTGGGTCAGGCAGGGTTCTCTTAGAGAAATAAAATTCAGGACACTAGTAATTATTTCTATATATTTATATATTGAGAAAGATATATAAGATAAAAAGAGAAAAAGTTAACTATAAAACAATACAGATTGCTCGGTGCAACTCACTTGTGTGAGGCAACTAGAAGACTGGCAGTCCTTCAATTCTTGAGGGCCGCTGAATAGTCCTCTGTAGAGCAATCCAGGATATCTGGTTACAGGCAGCAAACAGCAGAGCAACAGTCTCCAACTGTCACCAACTGTCACCAACAGTCAGCCAGATAACAGAGTCCAACAGTCCCCAGCTCAAGAGATGTATATCCCAGGAGCGTGGCCAAATAGGACTTGAAGGATCCTCAACTCACAGTAACACAGTCCACGATTAGGTGTCCCACAGGTAGTGTTGCTTGGAGGTCAAGGCACAGGACCAACAAGGCAGCTCTCTGGTCCGAAAATCCGGAAACAAGAGAGAGAGAGGGAGGGACTTGCAAAGCCCTTCCTATCTCTGCCCTTCAATTCATCCTGTGTGTTCATTGGCTGTGTCGTCACAACAGATCCACCAATCTTCTGTGGCCATGTTGGCATAACAAACCTACCCATCACATTATTATTGTTGTTTATTATTATAAATAATAAATTATAGATAATTTATCTGAGAAATACTGGCTATATTCTTAAATCTAAAAAAATGAGGAACCAGAAAAGAAGATAAGTAAATTTGAACTGACCTTGATTGTCTAGCTAGGTATTTTATCAATGACTATTGTAGAGATCTATGTATATTTAGTTTATTTTATTATCCCTCTTAGGTATTATCCCCACTACCACTTTCTGAATAAACATCTGTTGACCTTACCAGAAAAATGTATCAGAATATGCAATGTTCAATGAAAATGTACTATGTATTGATAAAATTAGTTTCATTAAATCTACCAATTTTAGATCAAAAGATGAGTTTCAGTTATAAATAAATAAGTTCACGTCAGATATATGAACTGTCCTTGGGGTATATATGAGTCACCACGAGATAATATTTATTTGATAAATAAGAGCAATATTTTAAAAATTAATATTTACAAAAGTGCAATTAAGGTACAGGAAATTAAAAGGCATAATGCAGTAGCCAGGGATATAGGCAGTTAGGAACAAAAAGAGAATGACAGAAGAAAGTCTCAAATTCAGAATTCTGAGACAGACTGAGCTGCAATTGGATACAGAAAAGCACTGACCTTTGGTTCAAGGACACAGGCAAGCACAGGCAACTCCACAGAGAAGGATCCCTGGGAATAAACACTAGCACTTTACTATCCTCATTCCTCAGTTCCCCTGCTGTGGGTTCCCAATGGGAAAACAGGAAAACTAGCAAAAAGAAATCTAGGAGATCAGACATTAATTGTGGTAATTCCATACAGATTAGGCTTCTGGAGCAGAAAGCAGGAAGAAAATAGCTAAAAGTCAATATGGGAAAATGAACAGAGGGTATGTAGTGGAGAAGGCACAGAGAAAATCTCAATAAATTCTAAATGTTGTGAAAGGCTCAGAGCATATTTCATTGTGACCACAATAAAGCAAGAAGTGAAAATTTAGCAACACATTTTTAAATTGCAATATATACATACCCTAATTTATTTGTTTGCAATTATCATCTGGAAGTAATTTCACTGTAATTTATTTCCTTAATAATTTCATTTCTTTGAAGTTATTAGGTAGTACTATGAAGGGTTAAAAACGCAATGACTGGCAAAATAGAGAGTCCTGATAACTTGGTGGATACCATGTGGAGCAGCTGACCTCCAGTTTGCACTTCAAAACCACCAGTCACCGTGACGGAGAAAGACAAGAATTTTGACTACCATAAATAATCATGAGGGTTAATTCGGACCAGCCTGCAGACTCACTATAAGTCTGAATCAGTTTGATGGCAAGGGGTTGACCTTTTGCTAGTACTAGCAAAAAGCGTTGGCAGTTTGAACTCACGAAATTGCATCTAGGGATAAAGTCCCAGCATTCTGATTTTTGACGTTCCCAATTTTGAGAACCCTGTGTGGATCCATGTACTCTGCACGTGATGCAGAATCGATCCAGGTTGCCATGATCCAGATTTGACTCAATGGCAGCCAGTGTGATTTTGGGGGGAAGCGGAGGCATCACCGCCTCTGGTGGTCAAGGGCGCTACCCAGTGCTGCTCCTGAGAGCTGCCTCTGGATTTGAACCACCAAGCCCGCAGGGCCGCAGTCCCGCACTCAACTACTTACGCCACTCGGGCTCAGCCCTGATTTTGGTTTTTGAAGTCTCATTAGGACTTTTTTTCCTGGCATACTATTTTAACAGTTATCTCAAATTTTATAAGTCAGAATCAAGGACAGGCAAAATAGTAAGAGAGAGAGAGAGAGAGAGAGAGAAATCTAGAAGTAAGATCTAAAACACTATGTAAAATGATATAGAAAATGGACTCCCCTTTCTTCAGAGGAGAAACAGTAAGCTTGAAACAATAGATTTGTGATTAACAAACAGCACCATCCGGTTCCTTTGTCATCCTACGGTGGTAGAGAGGGACTACAGATGAGCCCTCCACAGGCTAAAATAGAGAAATTCGTATTATTATTATCATAGATAATTTATCTGAAAATCACTGGCCATATTTTTAAATCTGCAAAGTGAGGAAACAGGAGGATAAATAAATTTGAACTGACCTTCATTGTCTAGCCAGGTATATTATTAATGACTATTGTAGAGATTTGTGTATATTTAGACTATGTTTTAGCTCCCCCAAACCTTCTAAGCATCCAAACCTAACAGCATCTGAGGGTCTACTGATGTTCCCTTGAGCTCAGAAATCTGTAAGTGACAGACAAACCTGCCAAACACACCCCTCACTGCCATTGAGTCCATTATGACTCAGAGTGACACAATAAGAGGGAGGAAAACTGTCCCACGTGTTTCCCAGATTATAAATATTTACTGGCAGAGAAAATCTCACTTTTATCCCTCAGAATAGCTAGTGATTTCAAATTGCTGAACTTGCAGTTAGCTGCCAAATATGTAACCCAAATAATGCTAAGTAGGGGGGAAATAACACATGCAAATGAATAGAAGGGAAACTATTAACTATTTAAGTCACTTTTATCCCTTTGATCTTCTATACCCATCTCTCCAATGCACTCTGTTTAGTAACCACTTCCCTCCTATCCCATTTTTTTTTTCAACAAAAGCATAGATCCAGGAATGTATTCTGGGTTCACACTAAATCCTAGCTCCAATTTTGGAATGTTTAGTTCTAACATCATGATCCTGCTTGACACTAAGAAAGAGAACACAGAAGATACAGTGCTACAGCAAAATGTGGTGAGGAAATTGGATGGTGCCCAGCCATCAGATAAAACTGTGTCTGGGATCTTAGCGCCTTGTCTACAGACTAGCAGCCATCTAAGTGGGATGTCAAATAAGTCCACCCAGAAGAAGCACACCATCATCTGTCAATGAAGAATTGTAAATCATATAAATGCTCACCAAAAAGAAGAATTATAAATCATATACTCCTAAATTATAGGAGGGATTAATATCAAAGCCTAAATTGTGAGAATCCTGTTTGCTGATATCGGAATAACAGTAAGAGCCCAAGATACATTTGTGGGAACTACATAGGAAATAACCCTCAGGTGGTCCCCCTCTATCCACAATAATGGGATGGGAGGGAAGTGGTTACTAAACAGAGTGCATTGGAGAGATGGGTATAGAAGATCGAAGGGATAAAAGTGACTTGAAGAGTTAAAACCTTTTCAATTGCTCTCCCCTCTGAGGCATCTGAACCTAATAGGGTTTTCCACAATTCTGCATTTGTTTGTTTGTTTTTTCATATCAAAGTTTACCTCTGATGTGTTTTGTCATTGAGGGTCACCTCTTGAATTTTTGTTATATGATTTTCTGTTTTTCGGTTTATGAATTCAAAGGTTGATGAACCTACAGAGGCACAAAGTAGAAGAAGGAAGATGGGGTACAGTGATGGAGCATGTGTAAAAGGGATGTCAAGGTGTCCAGAAAGGAAAATAATGTTTTGAAACTAATTGTTGTAGTAATTGTATGATAATGTTTGATGTGATTAGTGTCTATGGAATGATATTAAAACACAAGAGGAGAAAATAAACTCATATTTAGTAGAATGCATGCATTTTAATATAATGGCTTACATAAACACAACACATAACATATAGTATCATTAAAATACTAGAAGAATATTTAGTTACATTTACCTGGAATAAAAATATGAAAATATGATGACTAGAAGCATACCAAATTGACCATAATGTGTCTCTGCAAGGAGAGTGGAAGCAATCAGTCTTGAACATGAAAAAAGAATTATCCAGTAAAAAAACAAATAAGTATGATGTAATGTCTGTACCTTTTAATGCTAGATATTTATTGATTGATGTTCATTGAAACATTATTTTGTGCAACTTTCAAAGTGTACAATTAAGTGATATTTAATGCATCCCCTGCTACTACCATTGGCATTGTTTTTTTCCCAAAAGTCTCATAACTCTAAACAGTAACTCTTCACCATATTTATTAATTTGCATACTGAGAAAATTAATTGTAGAGACTTCACTATATGAAGAAGAAAGCAGCTCAGTAGCAAACAAATATTCAGATGAAGCAATCTTGCTTTCTTGCTGAAAATTAAGAGGACTTGAATACTTAATGATAAAAATGAAAGAATACAGCCTTCAATACAGATTAAATTCATTGTAAAGGAAACAAAAATCCTCAACTGTCGACCATTCAATAATGTCGTGATAAACAGATAAAATATTGAAGTCAAGGGGGCTGAGCCCCGGTGGCCTAGTGGTTGTGCGCGGGACTGCGGCCCACTGGGACGGAGGTTCGATTCCAGCAGTGGGGCTGGGCCTCCTACTCCCACCACCGGAGAGTAGTGATGCCCCCTCCTAAAAAAATATATTGAAGTCAAATATTTCATTTTACATAGTTCGCCATAAATGATCATAGCAGTAGCAGTTGAAATATCAAATGATATATGTCACTGAATGAATCTGCTGTATAAGAACTTTCTAAAGTGCTAAAGAGCTAAGGTGTCACTTTAGTGACTAAGGGACACCTGATTCAAACCATGGCTTTTTTAGTAGACTTGTATGCATATGAAAGCTGAAAAATGAGTAAGGGAGGCTTAAGAAGAATTATGCATTTGAAATATCATGTTGGTAAAGAACATTGAAAGTATCTGGCACTTTTAGAAAAGCAAGCAAATCTGTCTGGGAAGCAGTCCAGTCAGAATGCTCCTATGGTGGACCGGGTCTTATACACTGGTCCTGTCATCATAAGAGTCTCGTCCTTGAAGAAGAATATCATCCTATTTAGAGCAGAGCATAAATTAATAAGAGGAAGACCTTTGAAGAGACTAAATTGCATAATTATTGCAACAGTACACTCAGACACAATGACTGTGAGAATGGTAGGAGACTGGGCGTGTTTCTTTTGTTGTCCAGGAGAACTCAAAAAGTGGGACTGTTCGAGAGGGCACTGAACAGCAACAAACAGAAGCCAGTAGAGCTTTAACAACAACCCCAATTCCCTCACCCTCATGTTTATATACTGAATATTGTAAGATAGATAAAGTGTAAGGGAAGCCTGAGGTGCTGATATGTGGAGCTGTTAGTATTTGGTGCTGTTGAGTCAGATCGATTCATAATGTCTGTATGTACAACAGAAAGAGACAAGGACCAGTCCTGTGCCATTTTTGCAGTTTTGCTAGTTTGGGTCGACTAGAGAAGCAAATGAAGAGACACTCATAGGGGTGAGAGAGAACTTTGTGTTGATAAGTCATTATGTATCAATGAAAAATTCCAGGCCAGGCCAGATCAAATTCATAAGCTTGATATTCACCAATAAGACTGATGCTATCCCAGGACTTCCTCTTCAGACTCACATAGCACAGGCAATGGTGCCAAGTGCAGGAAGATCATTGGCCAGGGTGTGGAAAGTCCTGTAGATTCAATGGCAGTGGACACATATCCAGGGTTCTGGCTGCCATCAGCGTAGCATCCATCATGTGGCTTGTAACCAGGAGGATGCTTCCACCTTAAGGGAGGAGAAAAGGAAAAATCCCCCAATACTATCAGAAATCAGATCAGAAAGGAGGGATGAGCATAGGTTTGACACTAGACCTCAAATGCAATACATTAAACTCTACTAAAATATCAGAACATATAAGTGTCTTAAGTTACCTGCTTTCCATTTAATTAAAGCATTTAGGTAATTCATCTTTTGATGAAAGCTTTGTAGTCATGGATAGAGTCTGAGAGTCAAAACTCTTCCCTCTCTATGGGAATAAATTTATTTGACTCAGAGAAATTAGATATAAGATTTTGAAAAGTAACTATTGGCCTATCATCATTGGTTCCCATTAGACTATCTTATTTATAGTAAGATCCTTGAGACTTCACCAAACACTCAGATATTCAGTTCAGTTCATTATCTGCATGTGTTATATAAGCATGTGCTTTAATACCTCCAAAAATGATGTATCTGTTCTAAAAGTGATGAAAATATTTGAGTCTCTTTCATCCCAGTGGAAGGCATACACATAAAAGTGGAGTCTGTGTGTTATGTACAGCCACTATCTTAAAGAAGGAGCTCAGAGAATACAGTTGTGATGTGTTGGTGAGAGGCTCAAATCCACCAACCGCTTTGCAGAAGAAAGTCAAGGCTGTCTGTTCCCATGAATACTTCAGCATTGAAAACCCAAAGGGTCAGCCTGAGTCCATCTGACAGGGTTGCTTTGAGTTTTATTCTGTTTTGTGGCAGTAGTTTGACTGTGGGTTTTAAATTTATATGTGGCAGTGCAGTCTAAAATATTTGTTTAAAAATTGCTGCTCATTGGTAATTAGATACTTGAAGTTAACGACCTCTGAGTTACATATTTTAAAGGATAAAAGTAAAATGCACCTTATGTGAGAGGGGTGGGGCTGCATCAGTGTTGGCCTGCTAACCACAAAGTCAGAATCTCTGCTTCAGAAAGAGCAGGCTTTCTGTTCCCCTAAAGGTTTACATTCCAAGACACCCTGTACAGAGGCTCTAAGAGTCAGAATCCAGTTCATGGCATTGAGTTTGCTAGTTCCCAGAATAAATACATGAGAATGGACATGAATGTGTAGACTAACTGAACCCATTTTTTGTTGGTTTGCTTGCTTTGTTTATGTTCATGTTCTTATCTTAACAAGAGAAAGATTTACTTTTGAAAAACATAGACCATCACAAGAAAAAAAATTTTCAGATACCCCTAAGAGGAAGAAATTCTTATTAGTCCATGTGGCCAATCTTGGTATTTCTTGCCTCTCTGTGCCCGATAGCTCACATTCAATGTTGATTATGTATGCAGTCATGTAGAGAAGATTCTCAGGAACTGCCATTGAGATAGGAAGAAACCTGGTAAAATGTGGTCCCAGGATATTGTTATGGACTGAACACATGCTCTTTTCAAATCTCCACTGTCACTTCTTTATGCTGTCTTATGTTCCCGCTTAAAGACTTCATGCTCAACTTTTTGATGGGATCAGGGGGAGAAGCCACTCCTGAAGCTGCTTCCTGCTTATAGGAAGTCTAGGACATTGTCTTTTTGACTATAGGAGTGGACATTGCTCCTCCTTGACACTACATCAAAAGGAAAAACTTGTTCGGGTGAAGAAGCTATACGTGAAGCTCTTTGTGGGGTCTGCTCTATAGGTTTTCTCAATAGTGACTAGGCTGTTGTTTCAAAAATCCCCCCACCAGTGACACCAAAGGGAAATCCTTAATCATCACAGCACTGTTGAAACATACAACTTTTCTCTAGTGCTTTAATGCTTCCCACTCCCACTATCATGATCCCAGTTCTAACTTACAAATCTGGCTAGACCAGAGGATGTGCACAGGTACAGAAAAGAGCTCAAAACAAAGGAATCCAGGGCAGATAATATTGAGAGTAGGATACTAGGAGGGGAACGGAAGGTGGGAGGAGGAAGCGGGAACCAAACACAATTATCTACATGTAACCTCCTTCCAGCCAGACAGACTACAGAAAAGTGGGTGAAGGGAGACATCGGTCAGCACAAGACATGAAAAAATAATAATTTAAAGATTATCAAGGCTTCATGAGGAAGAGAGGGTGGGGGAGGTGAGGAAAAATGAGAAGTTAATACCAAGGGCTCAAGTAGAAAGAAATTTGTTTTTGAAAGTGATGGTGGCAACAAATGTGCTTGACACAATGGAAGAATATATGGATTGTGATAAGAATTATATGAGTCCCCAATGAATTGATTTAATAAATCAATAAATAATAAAATGAAAACAAAACAGAAAAGAGTGGGAAGAAGCAGATTGACATCCCACCAATGCTTTATTCACCCAAGAATATAAGACTAACTGCACATATTACCAAACCTATTCTTCCACTCCTTTATTCTCAAAGACTCTTAATTTAATACCACTCAATACCACTCAAGAATTAAGGAGTTGTTCTGACAGGCTGAAATGAAAGGAAGAAGAAAGATACCTCCACTTCCCACTGTCCTATCTCTGAGAATACTTTTAGACCAAGCTTTATAACTCTTGTGTGTGTGTGTGTGTGTATAGGTGCATGCCTGAACATCTCTCTATTTCTGAAAATAAATTATTTAGTTTTGCTTTTTCTAGGATTTTTCCCTACTCACCCGTTTTGTTTAGTGGCTAGAAATATGTGTGTAGATGTGTTACTCCATCTTGACTAGAGGAAAAATCCAGAGAATCACATATGTGCTTAACAAAGAGTTTTGTATCAAAGAGCCGTTGTATATTAAAACAAAAACACCTCAGCACAGTCCAGTTCAAGTCCATAAGTTCAATATCTGCCCATAAGTCTAATGACAGTCCATAAGTCACTTTTCAGACTCATATAATCATATGCAATGACACAAAATGTAGGAAGATAACAGGTTGGTGCTTGCAAAGTCTTGTGGATCCCAGGGAAGTGGAAACATCTCCAGAACTCTGACCACCATCAGCGGGACTTCACTTGACTTGTCAACAGGATCGTGCCTCAGAGAGTGTAGGCCCACCTCTTCTGATACCAGAATCAAAAAGAGGAAATTTCCAGAATCAGCTTGAGAAGACCACATAAGATACCCACAAGTATTCATCATCAGGCTGTGACCAGATGGACAAGCTAGACTCCACCCCTATACTTAATTATCAAGGTGCCATGAAGGTACGTAACTAGCACAACAGATGGGGAAATGGCCTTTGGGTTGATTAAAAGAATGGGATGGAGAAAGGGCTGTGCGGACATGCAGCATTCTGCATGTGCCTTTGACTTCTGGTACTTATATTTCTTCCTCTTGTTTGGAGGTTGAAAATAACACAAATAATTAGCTTGGACTTTGGCTGAGCTTAAAATGGGAGCCATAGTTGGCTCATGGTGCTGGTGGACCAGAGCTATGTCTATCATCTTGGTCAAAGCTGTTCATTTTCCTCTACTCCATGCCAGGCTGCCCTGAAATATAATGCCATAAATGAAATACAGATTAAAATCATACTATTTCTTATAAAGTTGGTCTACCTTGCATGCCTATTCCTGATGCTTTCCACTGGAATAATTCTGGTGCCCCTAAGACTATAATTACAGTGTATTCAAGTATCTCACCATCTAATTTTACATATGTCCTATTCTACCTATCATGTAGCATTCACCTCTGTGTTGCAAAAATAAATGTTTGCTCCTGCACAAACTCTATCATACTGGGCTAGTGAAAATCAAGTCAAAAACCATTTGTCAAGAACACTTTGGCTCAAGAGTTCACACATTGCTGTTGTGCTCCCATCCCTCGGTGTTTTTTGTCTGTAATTTTTCCATTGGTGGTTGAAATTTTTCTTAAAGACTGTTTAAAAATCAACTGTAATACGTGAAGAGATTAAAACTCTAAAATGCTATCAACCCTTGCTTGAGTGTTGGGCTAAGGAGTTACCTTCTTATTTTCATTTTACAGCATAAAGCGCTGGTGAACTATCTCAGTACCAGCCACTTAAACCTCAAATTAAAATGTGGTACTATGCTGCAAAATGCAAAGTTTCCCTTATAGGCATGTGAAGATATATATTGTCTGTGCAACGGTGTGCCACATATATTATCATTTAACTAAACTACAAGTATGTTAAAGATAATTTAGTGAAGGTAGTCAGAAGCTCAAAAGCAAACTGTTACTGAGTCCTTTCTGACTCAGGCCGACCATATTGGGAAGGATAGGCCGTCCCCTGTGGGCTTGCAAGGCTGTAATTTTTCTTTTTTACAATGGTGAAAACATCAGTTTTCTCCAGAGCAGCAGCAGGTGGCTTCAAACCCCTGGCCTCAAGTTATAAACCAAAAATGCAACCACTATACCATCAGGGTTCCTTGGGTTACTGGGGGTGGGGGTTTATTATTTAAACTTAGTTGCACTAGAGAAAGGGTTTTTCAAGTTAAAAGTGGGGACAGAATGAATTGATAGTAAAACATGAGGTATCCTTTTGTAAATCCAACATTATTAAATTACCAGCATTTGTCTTGAATTTTGACAGTTAAACAGGACTTTTTTAGGGGGGCAGGCATCACTGCCTTCTGGTGGTGGGAGTCAGAGGCCCATTCTAGCTCCGGGAGAGCTGCTGCTGGATTTGAACCTCCAACCCAGTGAGCCAGAGTCCCACACACAACCACTACGACACCGGGGCTCAGGTCAAACAGAAGCACTTTTTATTCAATTCTTAATCACCTTAAATGGCAAGTGTTAGCTAGAAACAATAACCATAATTTAGATTAAAATATATGCAGACAGATATCAAATGTGAATAATCAAATTGTACTTTCAGGTCAATCACCTATCAGAAGGGATGCGGTTGGTGGATGATTCAGGAAGGTGAGCATCTAACAGATTCACTGCTCTAGTCGATTTGGTCACCAAATTAAGAACTTGGCCTTCCTTAAGTGACATTTTATGCTCAGCAATGTTTCAGCATTTTAGATTTCGGGGGAGTATTCACTAGGGCAGCCATAACATGCAAGACTATGGCAGAAGATGGTAAGCAAAGATTATAAGAGGTGGCACATGTAGAATCGAATTAAGTTGTTCGAATCTAATGACTAGATTTCACTAACTTTGGAATATCCTCTTTCTGCCATGACAGTGTTCAGGTTTCAGCTTTAAAATATGAAATGTATTTCAGGTTCTATAACCTACTATAAGGATCTTCTTTAATGATAAGCTGGCAGTTCTGTTAAACTCCTTTTTGCGTGGGAGTCAATGACTCCCCATGGCCTTTTCAAATGTATCAGAGACTTGTAGGGTTGTGGGACTTTTGTCGTTTCTCTTTGATGGCTAGGGGAAGAAATATAAACTGAGGTAAAGTTATAAGTTCATCTCTTAACACTATTTTTCTTCTGGGATTCTTAGGATCCAGATCAGTAGATTTTATTATAGTATTTTTGTGACCTTTTAAAGAAACAGCTATCAAGTTGATTAAAAGCCTTGGTTAATGACAGTTTCTCATTATAATTTATACTCCCATTTTCAGGCCAAATTTCCCCACTGCCTTCTTTATTACAAAGAATATCAAGTCTTTTTTTTAAAACCTGAGGTTCTAATGCCCCCCTTTTTAAGGATGAAGCTGAGAGGTGTGTCAGGAAGTATTAAGCCTTGATTTTCCTTCTGAACATGAGCAGGGGAGATAATTGAAGAGTTCTTGAGATTTTCTTCTACCAGATTATAAGCTTGCTTGCAGAGAGTGTCCCCTCCTTTAAACCTGGGTTTCCAAATTTAACTTGTCTTTACTGGGTAATGCTCTTTATATTATTCCCTTTTGATAAGATCCAACTATTTCTGCTGTCAGGAAACTTCTCCAGTGTACTCATTCCTCGGGGTGGCTCTTTCCTTCCACTTCACAGGAGCTAAAAATTTTAGCTCTGATTTAATGCTAAATTCCCTGAAGGTATGGACATCAACAAAGGGAGATGGCAGAATATAAAGACTTCCTATGCCTCTTTCATGGTACCTGGGATTTATTAAAAATGTCCATTCAGTAAAAATGATCATAAGACCCATAAAATAAAACTACACCTTGGTTAATCTGTCTCAAAGCTGGCCAAAGGCCTCATCTTACATCCAAAAAGCAGTTGCTGGCCAAACTGCTGGCCTCCTGATGAACAGCCCAAAGCATAACTCATTAAAGTAGCAGGGCTCTTCACCGACGTTCCGTGGAGAAGAACTTCTGCATATTGATCCCTGTGGCTTTGTGGGCATCACAGCGTTGTATTAGATCTGAATATCGATCAAATTAAAGCAAAGGTCTTCTAATCTACCTTCCAAAAGTCTGCTGTTGAGAACCTTGGGGAACATTGTTCTCTGATACACAGGAAGTCATCAGGAGTTACAAATGTAAAGCACACTGTCCTCTCGCCATGGGAGATTTGGCAAGTCTGTCCCATTGAGCGCGTCATTTTGGCAGTCTTGTGGTGTATGTGTTCGGAGTTCTTGGTTAAATGCATAAAGATATATATTTAGTTTATCATCCACAGAATGTGTTGGAGGAAAGATGAGGTTTTTTACTACCTTCACGACTTAGTCTCACAACCCCAATCAGGCAGTTGTATATCCTGTAGGGTAGCTATAAGTCAGAACAAACACAAAAGCAATGAGGAATACTATGTTTATTAATTCTGATTTTGATTTTTTTTAAAAGACTTATAGGCATCTGAATGACAACACAGCATTTAAAAGTGAAGGTGTGCGCTTATATGCCTCCGCCTGCCAAATGAACCACCACATTAAGGTGAATCAGTAAAATGTCCCAGGCACTGGCAACTTTATGATGTGTAGAGACACTAGACATTTTGTTTTTAAAATGAGATATATATATATATATATATTTATTTATTCATTTGTTACTCAGATGGGAGTCAGAGATTGAGTTCACTAAAATTAAAATGGTACTAGTTTTATGGTTGCTGCAATTGTCAGTAGAATCAAGGGGAAAACACTTATTATTTTAGAAAAAAAATCTAAAACAGAACTACTCACTTTATTGGATGACAAATTATACTGGCTAAATATCATTATATATTTGATTAATATTTGTCTATGCATGTGTTTTGAATTTTTTCTTTTGTATTATTAATCTTCTATTTGGCTTAAGCTATACAAGAAAACAAAACAATATTCAGTGAATATTTTAACTTAACAAATAAATGACATGAATATATATTGGCATATTTATATATTTTTCTCTGTTTTTGAATTCTCTCTTCTGTTTGTTTTAATTAAAAATGATCATTTTAAAACTAACAATTTCTAATCATTCCTATGAATTTTTATCTGGTAATCTTTTATGCAAATTTAAGTATTTAAATTAGAGCACAGGTTTTAGTTAATAAATGAGTTTATGCATAACTCTCAGAGATATGCAATTGCTTTTAGATTTCAATTGATAGTGATTCATTACACAGCCTGTTGACTATCTTACCTAGAAGACATTCAGCTATTGAATTTTCTGTGCTTATTTTTCTTCAGATTCTCTATTTTATCTAAGGGAATTGTATATAGTGCAGCTTCTTTTTGGAGTGATATATGTGTTATTTGGTAGTTAAGCTTTCATTCAATTCTTAATACAATGGAGAAGAGAGCTCATTAATCATATCCTGAAACACAGAACCCTGGTTGCATTCCTGCTGTTTTAAGGTAGTAAGTAGGCTGTGTTATCTTTTATGTCCAAATAGATTTACTTAACTAGTCATTATACAACTCTACCCATTAATTTGTCTTCTGTAAACTATCACTTTGTATTTCAAAATCAATATTTAATTCTACCACAGCTATATGTGCATTGGGAAACTATACAACAATAAAATTTCCAAAATATTCAGTATCTTTTAAAAATTATGAAAATATTTCAAAATAATTAATTTTTCTTCAACTTATGAATGTTTTAAGTATTACCCATTTGAGGAGAAAGAATGTTCATCCTCTGAAACACCTAATGATGATGAGATGGGTTGCCCTCAAATTTACCATATAATCTGAAGGGGCTTTAAAAAGTCTTTTTTTTTCCATTCTATCTTTCTGCAAGTTATCTGAGTTTTTTATTTAAAAATATGCATACATTTTTAAATGTAACACACTTTATGCCATCATAAAATAGAGCTGTTGAAATAATTATAGAAATCTATATTTTACTTTACAAGTTTGTAAGTGTACTTATTCTAAGAAGCTAAAGGAAGCACTCTTACCCTAACCTAAATCCACCCTATTCTCCAGAGTTAAACAAATGTGTTGTCCCAAATTCAAGTGGATACTCTCCCTCCACCTAAACCCGCCCATCTCTCACTCCTCATGTACAACACACCCTTCTTGTATTGTTTGTCCTGATATCTGCCTGCCACCCCCCAGGCCCCTCTCTCCCCTGTCCCTGCCGCCCAACTCTTGGTTTGCAAAATATTTTCATTTTAATCTTCAAATCTAATCCGTTGTTTAGGTAAGCTTTTATCTTTTTCTTCATTTCCTTCAGAATTCTGTTACACTGTAACCTTTCCTAGTGAGTTGCTTTCTGTTAATAGTCAACCTATCCTAATCAAGTCAAGCCACTGCTTACCTTCAGAAAGAAGGTGAAATCTCATTTCACATCAGCATTCACAGTAATATGGAATAGTGCCTCCTATTAAAATGAAAAACAAGAACAACAAGTAGAGCCGAGCCCTCTGTTTGATGCCCTATCTTCCAACTGCTGTCCGTTTCCACACATAGACCATGTAGGCTCTATGATGTCCTCACCGTCAGGGGCCATCCAGTTGGTCTGACTCACAGTGACCGTTTATGCAGTGGAAAGAAGCGTTGCCGGTCCTGCACCATTCTCACAGTTGTTTTCAGGTCTAATGTCATTGCTGAAACCACTGTGTGAATCCATCTTGTCGAGGACCTCCCCCTTTTGCACTCCTCCTCTACTTTCCCAAATAGAGGTCCAACGTAGTTGACACAAATCTTCATTGTTCTTGCCTCTCAGAAACATTCTGACTCTGTATTGGCTTCATATTTTGACATTAATGTCTTTACCCTTCAACTGTTTCAACGAAGATCTTAAGTTTAGCAAATGGACCAAACCAATTAAATAGGAAACACATTTCACTACATACAGAAATTCCCCAAATATTGCATCCGTTCATCTGGCGACCTTAATTTGAAGCATATACTCATCTTTAGTAATAACTTCTACAAAGACAAATTAGTACCAGCACAGTCTCAAGGATATGAGCTAAATTATGTCTCACATATCCAACTCTCATAAGATATTAGGTGGCTCCTTGTCCCCCTGACCCTTCCCTTAGATATGTCCATTCCATCATGTCTCTGGATTCTGTGAACTGCAGCACCTGACAGAAACACAGAAAGTTGGAGGCAATGTCCCATGCTATGGTGGTGGTGTTCAGGCCAGCATCCAAAGGTCAGGTAAAATTCAAAGATGCACAGAAGTCAGAGCAGATTCTCTTTTTTCTACAGCAGCTTGGTCAGGATATGGAAGTTTGGGTCTCCAGGTGAGTGCATGGTGATGATGATGATGATGATGATGATAGGATAGTAGATGATGGTGCCATTATATAGCCAAGGAAGCAAAGAAAATGGCTTAGTCCATGCTTGATTCAATGGGATCTAAAAATGGCGTCAAAAATGCAAGAAGTGTGACTATATGGCCACCTGATACTGAGGTCAGTCTACTAAGGGCCTGTACATGAGCAGAGAAGTCCCTCCAAATTGGACTATAGCCACAGATAAACAATGTCCCAAATTAAAATATTTCACAGAATGGATTGTGTCTGGAAGGGCCATGTACATTGCATATAATTATGTCACCATGAACTAAAGCTACCGGTGCCTTCATTAGTTTTTGTGTCATAATGGTTAGCATAATTTCTGTAGAAGTATGGAAGACCTCTTTGCTCACCTGGAGCAGACTGAGACGGCCAAGGATCAACACTCCCAGGAAGTGTCTGTCTTCAATGAAAGAGGAGTTTGGGTCTAAAAATAATCAGGTCCTGTGACCTCCCCCTGTAGTAATTCTAGAATGGGTGTCTAACTTAGTTCTAGGAGTAGCACTGTTACATGAAAGGGGTAGCTGACTTAAATAAAACCCCATAACTAGCGTGGTTTCTCTTCCATGAATCATATTCACCACTTCTGTGCCCTCGCTCTCAGTCCCTGCCACAGAAACTACTTACACTTAAATTCTTGCCTCAAGCTCAGCTATTGGCAATCCTATGTGTGTCACAGAACTGTGCTCCACAATGTTTTGAATGCGGATTTTTAGGAAATATATCATCTTTCTCTTAAAGCATATCTAAATAGATAGAAATTTCTAACCTTTTAGTTGGGAAATGAGCAGGTTGACTATTTATACAATACATGGACTGATATATATATATATGTAAAATATTGTACTTTTCATTAGACTACTGCCATCTCAGACTAGTATTTCTATATTTGAACTTATAAATAATGCCTGACATCTATCCATATTACTCCTCTCACACCTCACACACTTAACATGCTCATTCAGAAAATCATTAAGGGAGGGAAAGGGTATACTGTCTACTGATTGGCTGCCATGTAAAACTATGATGAGCACCCACACTGCCCGCCAGCAGATAGAAAGCTCTATCATAGGGATGAGGTATACCGATGGGAGAAATAATTCAGGAGAGAGGAAAAGGAATGAACACATCATGGGGAATACACATGCATGCCTATTGGAGATATGACCTCCAGCTATGGGGATAAATTACTGGAAATGTGTGGGCGGAATCTATGGGGGTATTGTCTTTGGTGATAGGCACCAAATGAGCCACATTGACCAAAGGCATCTGGGTGCATCCTGGGGACCCAGGCTGGATACAGTAGAGGGCTGGGACACTGAATTCTGGATCTGCAAACTTCTGATACTCCAGAGATCTGATGTAGAAACTCCACTGGGTGAATGGGACACTACCTCAGACACACTTGTAACCTGGGCACTTAAGGCACAAGATACATGGTGTCTGAGGAAGCAGAAGACAGTGATACCAAGATTGCTGGATTTTTAGTAGGCAGAAAAACATGGTCTTCGATGCCAATGCCTTATATACTGTATTAAGATATTATTTTGGCAAACCTGTGACTGACCTACTCAGTATTTTACATTGTAAATTTCCCTGACAATAAATCCCCGTTGTTTGTGTAAATAGCATCCAGCTATAAAATGATTGATTTTGTACAAGTGATTAATTCAGGTATTTTGATATGAAGTTAGGCTACATTGAGCTTCTCAACAGGGCCTTAAAACATTAGTGCCAGGGGCTATTCAAGGTCAACATTAATGGAAGATCATTATGACCCTGGGGGATGGTTGATAAAACTCTTTATCACAAATTAACAGGGAGGTTTTGAAAGGGAGTCAAAGACAGATAAACAAACAGACAGACCCAGAAATGCATTTGGAGTACATACTAAATCCTAGCTCCAGCTTAAGAACAATTCATTCTTACTTCATGGGCCTGCTCAATAAACATCCTCAGGAAGAAACCACAGAAAATATGGGTGCTATAGCAAAGTGTGGCATTGAAATTAGATTCTGGACAGCTGTCAGATAAAATAGCATCTGGGGTCTTAAAGGCTCGCCTCTAAACAAGCAGTCATCTAAGGGACATATCAACTCAGTTCACGTGGAGAAAGCACACCGCCACTGGTCACCGAAGGATTGTAAATCACATGATCTGAAGTTGAAGAAGGAAGAACTATCAAAGCCTAAATTGTGATAATCTGGATGGCCGAAGGGTATGGATGACAGTGGAAGCCCAAGAGACATTTGGCGAATCTACACATGATACAAGTGTCTGGTGATCTCCTTCTGTCCATACTTGAGGAAGAAGAGGAAAGTGGTTACTAAGCAGAGTGTATTGGAGATAGTAGTATAGATCAATGGTATAAACCTGATTTGAATTGCTAAAGCTTTCCAGTTAATGCACCTTCTGAGGCATCAACTTTTCGTCATCTGCTTTTCAATGTTTTCCGTATCTTTGTTTTGTGTTTTGGGCTGTCATTGGGACCACCCTCTGAAAACTGTGTTAGCTGCCTTTCTGTCTTTCAGTATGTAAAACCCAGGATTTATGAGCCTATAGGGGCAGCAAAGAGAAAAGTGTTCTGATGTGTGTGCATGAGTGGGGGAGTGGGGAGTGGGGCATATAACAGAGAGATAATGTCCAGGAATACAGGAAGAAATTCATGGGTGACAACTTATTGTAGTAACAATTGCACAATATTGCTTGACGTGATTGAGTGTGAAGGAAATGATGTATGTATTGATGCCTAATTAAAATACATAGAGAATCCTTAAGTGCTTATATTTATGCTTTTCTTTCATTCTTCCATTCTTTCATTTCCAAGAAATGTTTCCTCTACCAGCTCAGTTTTTTATAGAGTATCCATATGCATTACTATTCAGTAGCTTCTGACTCATAACAATCCCATAGAAAAGAATAGAACTTCTCCAAAGGCTTCTGAGACCATCGGTCTTGAAAGAAGCTGCCGACACCTCTTTCTACCACAGTGTCTGGTGGTGGCACCAAACTTTCTATGAGCCACTCACTGCTGCCTAAAGACTCCTTTTAAATGAATGATCTTTCCCAAGCCCCAAAACTGAGCAGAATATAAATGTCAGAGGTGTTTCAACCCACTCCTTCTTTCCTGGCAGGCAGAGTCTAGAAGAAGTTACAGCATCTATCCTTCTTGGAGCAGATGCTCTGGATCAGGTATTGTGTCAGCTGTTTTCCTTGTTTCTCACTTGATCATCACATAGCTCTATGCATTTTAAAGGGAGATATAGAGATAGATGATAAACAGATGGTGATAGATAGATGATGTAGATAGGTAGATTGATAGGCAGACAGAAAGATAGATAGATAGATGATAGATAGATATAGATGATAGATGATAGATAGATAGATAGATAGATAGATAGATAGATAGATAGATAGATAGACACTCAAAAAAGCTTTAGCATTTTAAGTGCTGGAAACTATTGGAAAGATTAGTGGTTCAAATCCACGCAATATCTCTGCAGGTGAAATATCTGGTGACCTGCTTTCCTAAAGAGTACAACCAGAAATCCCCTACAGGGCAAATCTACTCTGTCCTTCGGAACTGTTGACTCCAAATTGACTCAATGGTTCCCAACTACAGCAACACAAGTCTAGAAATATTTATAAATGAAGCATATGTTTAAAAAAATAAATAAACCATAGATCTCTTGTCAATCAACTTGCCTCTTTCCAGTCATATGCTGCAAGCTATATTGAAATGTATATCATTTCATCTGTATGCTATAAAAATAGGGACTAATCTCAGATACTTCAGAATTTATTACAGTTTAACAGATTTGGTGAAGTGATTCATCACTTTTTTAAAAATTTTACTCTAATAATGTTCATTATTAAAAGATAATTTCCTCAATATTTGGAGGGGTCATCATTCTCAATATTTTATAATAAGGATTTTAGAGATAAAATATTATTACTGATATATAAAAACATAACAGGTTTTAGATTAAGAACATTGTGAAAGTACATTTTTATAACAACATAGAACTCATAACAGGAGAAACAAAATTATCATAGTGTAGATCAGTACTCTGTAGCAAGCTTCATTCCAATTCTTTTCTATGACTTACTAGGGGCAGATATGTCAAGGTACTGTACATTTGTTCTTTTTCCTAAAAAATGATAATAGAATATAGCTCAAAAGTGTGATGTGATGAATTAATGAGCTAAGATGGATAGATAGATAGATAGATATAGATAAAATTCAAAATGGACCTTGTCATAAAATAAGTACATAAAAACCATGGTTACTTGTTTGTCACCTACTAATTCAATCAATAATTATTAGTTGCCACACAATACATTTTTTAAATGCAGGGAAAATCACTTTTGTCTCATTCTAGAAGAAAGGAACTAACATGAACATAACACATAAGAGGATGGGGGAAGGCACATTCAGAGAGAAATGACTGTTATCAATGAAATGAAACCTGTTATGATTCATAGACTATCACAATGGGAAGGTAATCTAGCATAGCAAAATTGACATTTGAACTGAGTACTGATTCTGAAACCATATAAAGGTTTAAGGAGGTGTTGAAAAGTTAATGGGGGAATTCCATTATCTTTTCATTACAGTTTTCTATAAACTTTTGAAGCACCCTCATATATGGGAAAACTAACTCTACTTCAAATTCCATTTAATCAGTAGGTTATACATGTAAATAGATTTCTTTTTTTTCTTTTTTTTTTTTTGGCAGGGGTAGCATAACTGCTCTCTGGTGGTGGGAGTAGGAGGCCCAGCCCCACTGCTGAAATTGAACCTCTGTCCCAGTGGGCCGCAGTCCCGCGCACAACTACTACTACGCCACCGGGGCTCTGCCGTAAATAGATTTCTTGGCTGACTGCAGACTGCTACCAAAAAAATCACAACTCTACAAAAGTCACTCTGACACACATTAGTTCGCCATTCCTGAAATTAATTAATGACAACTGGTAACAGCCAAAGAAAACTCAAGTGGATATTTGACATGTGTCTCCAGGGTGGTCTTCTCGTAAGTCTCATGTTTGGACACGATCTTCTGAAAACCTGCAAGCTAACAACACTTCCTTAAATAAAATTGCTATTTCTTGACAGAAAAGGCTAATATAAACATCAATATAAAAACATTGAGAACAAATATGGGAGAAATAAATAGTCAGATAATTGGGTATCTCAAGTATTCAAGAGAACTCTTACAGATACCGTAATATTCCACAGTTCAATCATATCACGCATCATTGTACAGTTCTACCACAATTGGTTTCTAAACATTTTCTTTTCTCTTGAATTTCTTATTGTCATTTCCCTTTTTTCCCTTCCCTTCCCCAACCTACCCCCAGGATTCTTTTTTTAAAACCATATTTTTGTTTGTTTGTTTGCCATATCTTGCACAATCCAATATATCCATTTACATATAATTCTGTTCTTTGATCCCATCAGATGGGGTGATACAGTCATCCATACCATCCGTTCCTGATTCCAGCCTCCCCCTGACCAGCGACTCCCCACCTCTTGCCATCTCTAAGGCAGCCGATACTCCTGTTACTTTTTCGGAAGGGATTTCCCTCTCAGCTGTCATGCACTGAATGGTCTTAAATACACTAATAACTTAATCAAATAAAAACCATAATTGTCAGGAGAAATAATAATAAAGCACAAAAGGAGAGTTGGGTGATTAATTTGTACTGTACTGCATCATGGATTTATCATCCATTCCGTGTGGCCCCTCTGATAGGGACTGTCCAGTTTTCTTACAGATGGGTTTTGGGTCTTCACTACATGCACACCTTTTCACATTGATTTGGTTGCTTGGTTTTGAACTTCTGATACCTCTTCCCATCAACACTTCACGATCACACAGGCTGGTGTGCTTATTATATCTGTTTAGTTATAAACCTTTAAGACCCCCGATGCTATATCTTTAAATTGCCAGCACCATCATTAACTTAAGTCTTATTTTGACTTCCACAATTGTGTCAGCGAGGTGAATAATACACAATGCAACATTATTAGAACAGATCCTTCATATATTGAGCTAAGATTTTAGTAGAGACCCAAAATCCATCTGCTCCCTTGTTGTTATTTTCATTCATATAAATATATAAACAAATACACATGTATTTATGTATTATGTACATTTTTCTTCAATCCTCTGTTTGTTTAATTCTCAACACATTCTCCTGATCACCTTTCATAATTCCCCTCCGATACATTTTGATTGATCAAACACAACTAGAAAAGCTCCACCCTCCGAGACATGAATTTTAGAACACTTACTATTCCCCTGTAACCTTCATCTTTGGTTCATCGCTCACTCCTCCCTCACCTCCTTCCATCCCAGTTTCCTATGGACCATTGGTCTAGTCATTGTCTCTATAAGATTGCCTCTCCTGCCTTTCTTATAGAGATAAATACAAAAAAAGGGGTGCTTATGGATAGTCACAGTTTGACAGGGATCCTGGCATTGGGAAGATGACCATGTCTGTGAAATAGAGAGGAGGGCATGGTATAAACCATCACTCTAGTTCTCTTTTCTTTTGGAGTAACACAGCCCACTTACCTAACAACGCATTCATTCTTCAGCATTCCTGAATGAAAGGCCCATGTCCTAAAAGTCCCCATTGATACTTTTGCAGTCCGGGATGGAGCAGTCTGGTACCTGCCCTATCTTGGCCTTTGGACTTTCATTGTAGCCCCTTGTGTTTGATTCTCAGCCAGTTCAGATATGATGCCAGGGGCTACCACCTGAGACAAAAGTCTACCATCAGGATTCCCCAAGATGTGGTGGCTTTGCTGAGTCACTGGTCTGTTGGACTCTCCTCTTGGTTTGCCCCCTGGGGGTGAGTTAGACTGCCCACTCTCCCTGACCTGCATGTTCAGGGCACCTTCTGCAGTGTGGTCATCTAGAGAAAGGACATCACCTCACGAGCTCTGGCCTGCCCCGCCCTCATCTTGGGGAAGAACTGCTTGGTAGGAAGGTTGTCCTCAAGAACTTGTGCACCAGAACGAGGTCTAATGTCGCGCTCTTTTTTGAGATATGAATGGCTGGTATCCTCTCCTTGGGTGGGTTAGTTCCCTAACATCCCCCCCCCCTTTGCTGTTGCTTCCCCCCCCTCACTCCTCTGTGGATCTTAAAGACGTATGGAGGTCAGGGTGGTGGGGAGATGCCTTTCAGCACAGGTGCTGTTTGCCTCTGTTTTTGATGACATGTGCCAGCATGTCTGTTCCTCAGCCCAAGTGGTGTGTATTGTCTCTATTTTCCCTTATCCTCTTTCTGCCATTTGAATTTACTTCTGTGAACCCATAGTGTACTGAAACTTTTGTGCGTGGCTACCTTCAATCAGCAAAATACCCTTCAATGCTTTCTGTCAGATGAGTTGGTTCATAGTTTCACACTATTTTTTTATTCATTCCATTGGGGCTTGTACAGCTCTTATAACAATCGTACATCTATTGTGTCAAAGGCATTTATACATATGTATAATCCTTTTTAAAGCATTTTCTTTCTACTTGAGCCCTTCATATGAGCTTCTTATTTTTTCTTCCCTTCCCCATCCTCCCTCGCTCCTCCCAGGTTTTTTTATTCACTCATCTTTTGATAGGAACTTAGACTGTTTCCAATAATTTTGTGATTGTAAACTGTGCAGCAATGGACATTGGGGAACAGATGTATGATCATGGTCTGTTTCTGATTTTTTCTGTGTGTATGCCCAGCAGTGGAATTGCTGGGTCATAAGGTAAATTGATTTCAATCTATTTTAGAGGTTATTGCCAGATTGCTTTCCATGGTGACTGTATATAGCTACAAGACTACCCACTATGAATGAGTTCCTATATCATTGTTTCTTTGGGTTTTTTTTTTTGGAGGGTGGGTATTTTTGTGAATATTAGATGGTATCTCACAGCTGTTTTGACTTGCATTTCCCAGATGGCTAATGAGCAGGAACATTTTCTCAAATGTTGTTTGGCCATTCACGCTTGCTCCATTGTGAATCTTATGTCCAAGTCTTTTGACCACCTGCTCAGTGGGTTATGTTTTTTTTTTTCTTGTATGTTTGCAGGCTTCTGTAGGTTTTAGTAGTAAGCCCTTTGTCTGATATGTCATTACTGGATAGCTTTCCACAGTCTGAGCTCTCTCATTACTTTCTTTATGAAAGTTTGTGATGTGCATAAGTGTTTTATCTTTCTTAGGTTCCACTCATCCATTTCATCTCCCTCTGACTGTGTATCCTACCTAATGTTTGATCGTCCATGGATTCCCTGTGCTAAGTTTCCTAGTTTTGTCCCAATTGTCTCATTGATGATCTGAAAACTTTGGATTTTATTTCAAGGTCTGTGTGTAGTCTGGGGTAGACTAGAGGAACAAATTCATAGACACGCATATGGAAATAAGGAAAAGGTTTATATACAAGAGGAATGGGACGTTGAGAAAGCATCCCAGCCCAGTCCAGTTCAAAGTCATAAGTCTGATAGTGGTCTCTGATACCAGTCTATAAAGTCTCCTTCCAACTCACAAAGTCACAGGCCAGTGAGTGTAGAGTCCCAGCATCAGCAGGGGGTCTTCCCAGGGTTTCTTGCTTCCAGGTTTCAGGTTCCATTAACAGCATCCAGTGGTGGTACAGGCAACTTAGCACTAGCTGGAGTCTCTATGTGGCTTCTCCAGCTTCAGAGGTCTGGTTCCATCAGGGTAAGGCTGTGTGGCTTCTCCTCTGACACGTCCAGCCCCTGGATGCTGCCATCTTGTCTTGTCCATAGTTCGTTGTCTCTGAGACTAACTCCTAACAACTGGGGAGATAGCTTCTCATCTCCACGAGGGAAATATTGTGAGATTTCCCAGATGTATCAGGAGAAAGCGATGCCCACACAGAGGCTTCATTGGCTACTCAATGGCTATCTCCAGATTAATAGGCTACACTCCACCCCTACATCTCAATAATGAAATTAGCATAAGCATATGACCGCCACAGTCTGTGATCCACTATGAATGTGTTCTTGTGCATGGAGTGAGGCTATTTAACTTAATATTTTAAGTGAATCTGTTTAATGTATTGTGATCTTAAACTCTTCCAAGAGATCTTCCACGGTACAAAACCCAATACCTATTTGTCCAGAGAAGCAGGAGGAAAAGTAAGGATTAGGGGAAAGAAATGGAATGTGTGACTAATGTTTACTTTATTGTGAAACCATATGTGAATGTTTTGATCAAGATTTCTATAAGAGAATTTCTATAACAGGGTTTCAGATTGTCAAGATGGTACTCTTTTGGGATTCTGGAGCCTCTATGATTCCTCAGGATCATTGCCTTTTGAAAAACTTTAAACCATATACCAAAGTTATCTCCTCATATATTCTTAAAATCAAATCATAATTTGGCTTATCAAATAAACATTCTGATGTTTAAGATTTATCTCTATGGGATCAAACTGATAATATCAACCCTAAAATTTAAATAGTAAACATGGGCAATGGATTTATTAATGGGAAATCACGTATGGAGTAAAAATCTACTTAATTTCAAACACAAATTTGTAACTTGCTAACAGATGTTTCCACAAACGAGGCATTTACTTTTGGCTGTTGCTTGAGCTGTTGCTGATGTTTAGGGTGATAGTGGTTTCATCATTGTTTTTCAAGATTGTTTCATCACCACGGACTTCACTGAAATACATAAGTACATAATAACATTTTTAAAACTCCATATTTTTAAATCACATCTGTTCTATAAACTTTACCAAATAATATGTTGATATTGGTAGTTTTCTTTAACGTTTTCTGTCTTGTATCAGTTTGGTTATTATTCAGATGACTATATTATTTTCATTTAATCTTAACAAATTACAAATGAATCTAATATACAATAACAATTTTGAACAAAATATTATAATATCTACATTGATAAATATTTACTTTCATATTTTATTCTAAATGTTAACAGATGAAAAATAATTTATCTGGTTAAGTTCATTGTCTTTCAAAATTCAAACTTTCCAAATATGAGTATTTCAAAGGGAGCACTGAAACGAGACAACCAGATATCTTATCACTCTGGAAACATAGCCTTTGAGATTACCTCTTCCTTCTTTGTCCTAGGTAAAAGAGCCTTGCAACTGTGCGCTCACATGATATCAAAAATAATTCCAACATAAACATAATATCAGTGAGTTGTATATGCAAACAGTGTTGAACTGAGAAAGAGCATGTTTTATGGGTGCACTTAGCATAATTAAAAATAAAATACTCTGATTTTATTACATGAAAGTTTATTTTCAATATCTTATTTTATTTTCCCATAATAAATCATTCGTATCAGACAAGGAATTTTTGATGAGTAGCCAAACAAAGGGAATAAAATTTCCTTTAGAAGAATTTTATTTTATTTTATGACTTCTCATTTCCACTAAAATAAATACACAGCAATTGATCTGAGCTATACATGGCTTCATTTTACAAACTCTGCAATCCCCACCTCAATGACACTATCATTTTTTACTAGGTCCTGATGCCTCATACCTGATCCCATAGACACCTCATGATCACACAGACTGGTGTGCTTCTTCCATGTGGGCTTTGTTGCTTCTGAGCTAGATGGCCACTTGTTTATTTTCAAGCCTTTAAGATCTCAGGTGCCATATCTTTTGCTAGCCAGGTACCATCATCTTTCTTCACCACACTTGCTTATGCACTTGCCTTGTCTTCAGTTATCATGTTGAAAAGTGAGATCTCAAGCCAGATTATTAGAACAACATGGTTTTAGAATCTGAGGATTGAGACCACATATTCTGATGCTTTCTTAACAATAGAAAACATAACTATTTGAGAGATGATTATCATACTTTCTGACTGAGCAAACGTCATTTTTAGAAGAGTCATTTATCTCAATGTAATTTAATTAAATTAAAAGATAAAAAGGATGTCATCACGGAATGAAATGTAACATCAGTATTATGAAAAGACTTTTGAAAAAATATGAGGACTTTGATTTTATATGTGAGTGAATAATTCATTTTTCTATTTTGAATCTATAACATGTATGATGAATCAAAATGTAATATAAAATACTTACTGGAAGTTTAAAGAAGGCATCCATTTAAACCATAAAATATTTGGAAACTTTACTCTTTTAAACCTGATTGCATAATTTAAGATAGAAATAATTGATGTGGAAAATGAAAGAAAAATATTTTAAGAAAATATCAGCTGTCCAAGAACTCACATCTCACCTTTTCTGTTCTTTAGCTGATTGTGCCTAATGCTTTAGACAGATATTCACTTGTGACAGGTTTCCTGGTCATATAGGGGACTAAGTTTCTGTCTGTTAACCACAAAGTTTGATTCAAACTAACCAGCTGCTCCATGGGAAAAAGAGGAAAAGGGCTGATTCTGTAAATTTACAACCACAGAAATCTTGTAGAGGAGTCCAGCTCTTTCTGATGACATCTCACAGAGTCTGAATTGATAACTGGCAGTAGATTTGGTTCAGTTACTAAAACATTGACTTAAAATTCCTTGATATAATATGAAGAGAATATCCCCCTTTGGGTGGGGGATGTGTGTTATTTTATGCTATTATTTATTTATTTTTATTTTATTGGTGGCCTTTTAATTCCCTAGTTGTTCCCTTGCCTGTGACATTTGCCCACACTCCTTTCCCCTGCCTTCTCCCTCTCTCTCCTGCTCCTGGTCCCTCCAGAATCTTTGGCTCTATTGATTTCTCTTCAGGCTTGCTTCCCATGGCTATCTTATGTCAGTAGGCAAAAACATGAATAATAGAGGCAAAACAAAACAAAAAACAAAAGGGGGGGGTAAAAGCCTACATGATTCCATGTCTACCTGCTGACCTTTATGACTAGAATATTTCCCCACGGATTCTATGGGGTGCTCCTGGAACTGCCTTTCCTAACCTAAATTGTATTTGGGGTGTCTTCTTGGGGGGATTTGTAGCTTGACTTTGCTCCCCATTATGTTCCCTTCTTGGTTCGTCCCATTGTGGCAAAGGTCAAAATGGACTCACTCTCCACTGTGTGTACCACATTGTCCCAGTATTGTCCCAGTATTGTCCTCTGTTGTGGTATGCTCTACAACGCCGTAGTAACTTTGTGCAGGGAAATCACCTTCACAGCTTTGTGGGTCATTATGGGTCTAGTCCCTCGCTCTCTCTTTCTCCTTCTTGGTATGCTTCAGTATGGGCTTGGCAGACATCCCCTCTCCCCAACCTGTAGGTTTACTGTAACACATACTTCTGGGGCAAGGAAGGGGGGAAGGGTCAATTTCGCTCTGATTGGACCTAGCCCTGTAGATCTCTCAGCTACCTTCAAAATTTGGCGCGTGCTGTGGTGGAGTCTGCACTCATACTTGCTTTTCTCTGGAGATATAAACAATACGTTCTCTCTGGGTGGATTAGTACCCTACTCCCCCAGTATCATCTACTCCCTCCTTTTTACCCCTTTCCTTCCCCCCTCCCACCCTCCCATCCTGTCCCTTTCCCTTCTTTGTGTTGGAATGACATGTACATCCTGATATGGTTTTGTCCCAGTCCAATTGCCTGAGCCTCAACCTCGACCTCTAAAGTTTGAGATAAGTGGTTTGTTCTGTACCTACTGTGCTGATTATATGTACCCCAGTGGACTCATGCTGTGCTTGTCCTTTTGTGACTGGCCAACTTTTCTTAGCATTATTTCTGCCAACTCTTGACATAAGACAATGTTCTTCATGTGATCATCAGATCATGTAGTGATACATAGTACTCCATATGTGCACATCCCAGGGTTTACTAATCCACTCATCTATTGATGGAAATTTAGCTTGTTTCCAATTCTTTGTAATTGTGAATTGTACCATAATAAACTTTGGAGTGCAGACTACTGGTCCTAATATTTTTCTTATTTGTTTTGAGTATATGCCTTATAGAGGGATTGCTGTGTCATAGAGTAACTCAATGTCCATTTGCTTTAGATATTATCTAGCACATGACTTTCAACAGTGGCTGAACATATCTACACAATCATCAGCAGTGGAGGAGAGTTCCTATCTCTCCATAACTTTTCCAATATTTATTGTCCTTTGATTTCCTAATTTGCGCTATCCTCAAGGGTGCTAGATGCAGTGTTAGCTACAGAACCCACTGTCAATTTGAGAGGATTATGAGTGAAGGGATGAAATCTAGTCTGTCTGTCAGTTCGTAGACAATGAGACCTCTGTTTGGCTATAGCCTTCTACTAAGAAATCTGTGAAATCCTGAATTCCTTCTTGGAGGCAGGAGACACTTTGTCACTTGGCTCACTCTCTGGGAGACATTCCAGGTAACAAGAAACATGAAACTATGTTAGTGCCCCAAGCCACATGGATCTACCTTTATTTTACCAGTCCTCTGAAGATGGAGAATCCACTTAGGGCCCCCTGCCAGTTCTGAGATGCTTACAACACCACTGGGTTGAAAAATTTTCTACCCAGTGATCTGTGATCACGCATACGACATCATCACATGTGTTTCATGAAGATGACTTTATAGATTGGTTTTGGACATATGGGCTAATATCAGACTTTGAACTTGGACTGGACTGGGTTGGGATGCTATCTTCATGTACAATTACCCTGTATATGAAACTCTTTCTTATACACATATGAATTTCTATGAATTTGTGTGTCTTGTCTACCTGGACACAGGTGGTATCTCATAGCTGTTTTCATTTGCATTTCTCTGATGCCTATTGACTAGATCATTTTTTCATATATTTATTGGCCCTTTGGATATTCTCCCCAGTGAATTTTTTGTTGTTTATATTGCATTTTGCTTGTTTGTTTCCCAGTGATTTTATTGGGAGCTTTTATGGCTCTTATAACATTCCATACATCATTTGTCTCAAGTGTGTTTGTGCACATGTTGCCATCATCATTTCCAAATATTTTCTGTTTGAGTCCTTGGTATAAACTGTTCTTTCTTACTCTTTTTTAAAGACAAATCATTTTATTAGGGGCTCATATGACTCCCATCATGATCAATACATCAATTTTTTGCAGACCACATTTGTACACTTGTTACCATCATCACTCTCAAAACATGCTCTCTCCCCTTAGTACCAGCTCCCCAAGTGAAATTTCTGTCAGAATTTTTCCTACTTTCTGGGGTTTTGGTGGGGGTGGGAGTGTAACTTTTTTCTTCTCTTTGCAGGCTAGGAAGGTATTGCAAATTTTAGTAATAAGCCTTTTGTCTGTTGTGTCATTGCTAAAAATCCTCTCCCAGTCCGTGGGTTCTATTGTTACTCTATTGGTGAAGACTTTTGACACACACAGTGTCTATTTTAATCTTAGTATATCTGATTCATCGATTTCAGCTTCATCTGTATGTCTCACAGTTAGCATATTTATTCTCTGCACTAAGATTCTTAGGTTGCTCCTGATTCCTACGTTGACCATAATGATAGTTTGGGGTTTTACTTCTAGGTGTGTCCCCCACCTCTAATTTGTTCTTGTGCATGGGTTGAGGTAAGAGTCGTGTTTTATTGTTCTACAGGTGGATCTCCTTTGTTTCAAGCATCACTTGTTAAAGAGGGCATACACACCCGCTTGTTGTTTTGGAGGCCCTTGTTAAATATCAGTTGTCTGTATGCTGGTGGTTTTATGTCTGGTTTTCTGTTCTTTCCATTGGTCTGAATAGCTGTCATTATCTCAGTACCATGTTGTTTTGACCACTGTGGCTTATAGTAAGTATTAAAGTCAAGTAAGATGAGCCCTCTGATGATCTTTCTTCCTGAGGAGATCTTTGCTAATTTTGGGCTTCTTCTCTGTCCTTAAGAAATCGGTGGCCAGTTTTCCCAATCCTTTGAAGAAGGTTGTTGGTATTAGAATCAGGATAGCATAAAGTTTTATAGGCCCTTGGGTAAGGTAGGGTGATATCTATATTATTTTGAGTCTTCTGATCCATGAGCATGGGGTATTCTTCCTTTTGTGGAGGTTGTTTTTCCTTTTGTAGTTTTCCTTGTATAAGTATTTTGGTTTTTTGGTTAGATATATCTCTAGATATTTCAATTTGCTCATGGCTATTGTGAAGGGTACTGCCTTCTCAATCTCCTCTTCTGTGGTCTTGACTGATGTATATAGCAAACCAGCAGACTTCTGTTAATGCTCTTATATCCTACCGCTCTTTCATATAGTTCTATTGCTGCCGGTACTCTTTTATGGATCTTCGGGAAGTTTCAAAGTATAGAATCACATCATCTTCAAAGAGTAATATCTCCTCTCCCAGGAAGAAACCTTCACTGTCCTTCCACTGTTTTATGTTGTTATCTAGAATCTCTAGTACAATGCTCAAAAGAGCACAAGCTAAGCCCTGGCGGTGTAGTGGTTGTGTGTGGGACTGTGGTACACAGGGTTGACAGTTCAAATCCATCAGCAGCTCTCCAGGAGCAAGACTGGGCTTCCTACACCCAGCAGGGCAGTGACGTGGAAAAGTAAAAAAAGACATGGGGACAAATGGTATCTTTGTCTGATTCCTTTTTACAGTGGGATTTTTTTTTCATCTTTTTCCATTGACTATGATGCTGGCTATTGGTTTTTCATGGCTAACAATATATGTATGGAATTCCCCTTCCATTCATGTCTTCTAGAGTATCTCAATTAAGAATGGGTGTTGGAAGAACAACCCCTTTCTAATGTCAAAGGTTAGTTCATCTCTCATTCCTCAATCTTCTGATTCAAATCCAGTTTCAAGTGCTTTGCTCTGAGTAATAAAGCTTTACCTCTAATTTTGTTGCCACCAGCTACTATTTGATCTTCTCTCTATATGCAATTTCTTTTTTCAAGAATTAAAGAATTCCAAAAAAATTCAAAGATCAGCACCAAATATTCTGTCTTGGCTATTTGTCTACCTATAATTAAACTAAAAATGCAAACGCTTTTCCATTCTATCAAAGGCCTTTGTAAATGCTACTTTTTGCACTCTCCTAATTGCTGATATGCCAAGCTCTACTTTTTAAATTCCCAAACCTCCCTTGACTGGAAGCAATCTTCCTCTCTTCTTCCTATAAAATAATCCTGTTTCTGTCAAGGTCATTAATAAACGTTGTTTCTGAGTCCAGAGACCAAAATTTCAGTAGCTATTCTAACTTTCCTTCTTACTAAAATGTGAAGAGGAATGTTAAAGTAGTTTATATGTCACAATTGAACCAGCTTTTTGAGGCGAGGGTAGAATGAGGTATGACATCAATTAATCTTTCTCCTATTTTGTTTACTCTAATAATTCATCCTGTGTAACAACTACTCTATGATTATGGAAAGGGTGTAATGTGATTTTAATTCTTTCTTGACCAATTATAGTGTATAATTAATTTGCCCTGCTGTACTTTACATTCACATCATTCTTTGCATTATTAACCATGTCCTAAATATGGCACCAGGTAAGCATTCTAAATATGTATTTAAGTGGTTCAGAAGAAAATCAACTACAAAAAATTAAAGAACTAATAACCACATTTAAGAAATTGATGACTACTAGTCTTAACATTAATTTTAGTTTAAATTTCCTTTTCATACAATTCACATTCTTGTAGGCTCTTCAAAAGAGATTAATTTCAAACGGCAGGGAAAAATAAGCATTGAGAGAGAATATGAAAGATTATGCATCATACAAATTGTTTTGATCCCTTAAATGTAAAATGCTATATCAGTCGAGCCCTATAAATATGGAAAAATGATTCATGTAAGAGTAAACCCCTATAAGATATAGCAATGGTCTATTAATATCATTTAAATGGAGCTAAAATTAATTTTTAAACTGCTTAATTATGGTATATCCACATGCTTAGATATATGCATATTTCATGCAAATTCAGAAATTCAAATGCATTTCACCAATCAAAACAAGATATTAAATTCTATAACATATCTCTGGTTCATAGCTTAACTTTGATCTATTTTAAGACAAAACTGTTACATACAGTTATTTATTTCCAGGTGCTATAAAATGCATTTAATTATAACACTGATTAAAATCCTGAGTTCATATTGGTTCTTCCTGGTTTAGTCATGGCTGAATTAAAAAAAGTGTGCACATCAGGTTGTATCCTTTCATCTTGCATACTTAATCTCAAAAGATAACACCAGAAGCTGGACTATCTGAAGAATAACTTGACATGAGGATTGCAGAAAGGACAACCTGTGCTATGTAGATGACACAGCTTGCTTGCTGGAAGTGAGAGGAACATTTAGCATATGTTGATGTATATCCAAGAGAATAATTTACAGTATGGATTGTAATTCACTATAAAGAAAATCAACATCCACAGAACTGGACCCATAGGCAATATTGTGAGAAAAAGAGAAAAGATTGAATTTGTCACCTATTTAATTTTCTTGAATCTACAATCAATGCTCATGGAAGTAGCAGTTCAGAAATCAAACTACACATCACATTGAGCAAATGGGTTGTATATAATCTCTTTAAAGTGCAGAGAAAGGGTAGCACGTTGGAGACGTGGATTCCCTTGGCTTAAGCCATGGTCTTAGGTGAAAGTTGGACAATGAGTAATGGTTTATGTGTTTCATTTATTATGTTGGCTGAAGAATATTGACAATATTATGAGTTTTCTGAGGAACAAACACATCAGACTTGAAAGAGGTTCAGCTAGAAGGTTGGGGAGATTTTGTCTGCCATAAAAAAAAAAAAAAACTATCAGAGCTCTTCCCTAGCAGTGTACTAGTCACACATTGGGCTGAAATCCCAAGGCCAACAGGTCAAAACCAGCAGCAGACCCCCGCCAAGGAAAGTGGTTTCTACTCCCGTGAACAGTTACAGTATGAGGAGTCCACAAGGAACCACTGATAGACTTACTATTGGTGAGTTTTTAGTTTCTTTAGACATGTTATCAGAAGAGATCAGTCTTTGGAAACGTCCATCATCTTGCTAAAGCAGAATGTTTTCAATAAGAGGAAGACCTTCCATGAAAGAGATTGTGCCAGTGACTGCAACAAGAGGCTCACACATCAAATTGTGAGGGTGGTCTAAGAGTGGACAACGCCGGTTCTTCCCTACCTACACAGGGTCACTGCGCATCTTTTAGGCAACAGTTGAACTTTGCTAACAGCCTCTATCTGCAAATAGCAAACTTAAATGTGACAAGTGTTTACTTTGAAAAATTAGTCAGCTATTGGGAAAAAACAAACACATATACCCCTAAAGAAGAGATGTTTTATGTATGTTCAATGTATTTTTCTAGGCAGAATTGGAGAGCAATAAGAATGCCAATATACACTTATAATATTTTTTTCTTTTAAATTGAATAAGACATCAATATAGGACAGTTCACTAGAAACAATGATTCTATGCTAGTTGCATACACTTGATTTCTAGTTCCACCATTTACTAAATATGTGATTTGAGGCCCGTTATTTAACTTCTTTGACACTTAGTTTTCTCAACAATAAATAAATAAATGAATGCAAGAGAGTTGAATGATATAGATGGATTTATATCCTAAGTTATTACTTAGGTCAAAATATTGGACAGAGTGTCTTCACTTAGTGATTTTTATTTTTGCTCTACATGCACCTGCATGAAATTTTATATTTTAAATATAAAAATGTGAAATTGATATCTGTTTAAAGTAAACAAGACCTCCATATGAGTCATATAGGAATAAGCAAACAATCCATGAAATGTTTTGAGGACTCAAGACTATCAGCATACAAACTGTATGTATTATAAATTTCTATCAATACCACAGTTAAAAAATAAAAAAAATAATTTTCTTTTATAATATGCAACAATAATTGTAACTTGAAACTTGAAACAAATGTAAATCTGAAGTAAAGTGAAACATCGACTGATGGGCAATATGTTTCAGTTGGAAAATTCCTGTGTGTAGAAAAGGGTGGGTAGTGAAATTTTGACTACAATTGTTAATTGAATTTAGTCAAGATATCTATCCAATATGGTTATTTTATTCAAAAAATTCTATTAAAAATAAAAGATTCAAAGAGACTTAAAGATGGAAAAGGAAAAGGAAATATACAGAAATCATTAAACTTGGACCAAATCATATATACTATGTAGGATCATAGGTTAAGTTATAATCCATATACACCCATGTAAAAACTGGTAAAACACTAAATTTAATGTGCAGTTTAGGTATTCCCACCTTCTTTCTTTACAAAACTTTCTTAACATATTCATACTTATCTGATTATTTTCATTTATTGCAGCTCACTCCACCTCTGACTTCTTGGCTTTGCTTATCAAGGCAAGAATTGTTTGTCTTGCTCTTCTGCAATTATATCATGTTGATATTTGAAATTTAATTCACATATAGCATTCTAAGGTTAATGTATTTTAATAATTCACTATTCTCGGTATATCTGGAAGTATTTTTTTCTTTTATCAAAAAGTAGTTCACAATTTGATGGCTCTTTTTACTTGGGAATGACTTGTAGCTATCTAAACCGTGCTTCACAATAACTCTGTTTATCTACAATGTCTATAGTCTGCCTAAGATTTGTAGCCAGTGTGCAGGCCACCTTATCTTGTGGCAGAAAAATGAACAGGATGCAGTTTGAGGTCTAAGAATCTTCCCTAAAATCATTGATTCTACACTATTTCCTAACTTGAAATTGCCAACATTTCCCTGTTTATAAGAGCAGAGGATTTCATTTCTTCCTGACTTTTTTTACATAGGCAACATGAATTTTTGACTAGATATTTTTAAAATTAAGTACAATTTAAATTTATTTAGAAATATTTTGGTTTTTAATAAAAATTTTTATTAAATCATTTATTGGAGGACTCATAGAAGTCTAATCACAATCCATACATATATCCATTGAAATACCACATAAATACATAAGTTGTCAAAAAAGAAACTTTCAATACATTACTCACGTGTGACTATTCTTGCGAAGAAAACAGAGAAGGAAATTTGACACGCAGCTACTTCCCTACCTTAACTATATTCAATTTTAATACTTAATCATTGGAATATAGTAGACTCAATAATTAATCAGCAATCATTTGATAATAGGTATCATTAATTAGTAATAGTACATAAATGAGTGAAAGAATGCAACTTAAAATATTTACAAAATACTTGTGTGCTGCTATATGAGGGTCTTGTCAAAATTTTACTCCCTTTATGCTTTGTGGGTGCTGAAAGTGTCATTTTTTTATACTAGCACATTCTAAGGAATCCTGTAGTTGTCCTGGTATTATAGTAGGTTTTCTGCTGGATGCTAGCCCCAAGGTCAGCATTAGCAACCAACCAGCTTCTCCATGGGAAGAAGTGATACTTTTTGCTTCCTTAAAAGATTTATAGGCGGAGGGCGGGAAGGGATGGGAAAATATAAGGAGCTGATAGCAAGGGCTCCAGTGGGAAGAAAATGTTTTGAGAATGATGATGGCATCAAATGTATTCGACAAAATGAATGTATGTATGGATTGTGACAAGAGTACTATGAACCCCCAGAAAGAAATGTTTTTTTTAAAAAAGATTTATAGGTTCAGAAATGCAAAATTCTATTCTGTCTTATATGGTTTCTATCAGTTTTAATTGACTTGGTGGCAGTGTGTTTATAAAAATATATTTTAAATTTTGATTAAGAGTCCAAGAGTAGTAGAGATTTATGCATAAGCTGTTCGCTACAAAATCAGCATTTCAAACCCACAAATCTTTATGAGGAAGAGACGCAGCTTTTTGTTCCCATAAAAATGGACAGGTTCAGAAATCCAAGGACTGTTCTATCACATTGCATAGTGTCTCCATAGGTGATCATGTGTTTGGAGTTGGATCGCAGCTACTAACACAGAAAAGTATTTTCTTGCACAAAGCAGTACAACTTTTACTTCTAGGCTATCTGGGGGAAATATGGTCACCAGAATTAACTTTGCAGGATAACGACGAGGATTTCCTACTTCCATAAACAGTTACTGCATAAAAATCCACGGAGCAGTCTACCCTGCCCTATAAATTCGTTATGAGTCAGAATTGATTCTATGGCAGTGAATTAAAATCGTTAACTCTGCCCTTCCTATGATCAGAAAAGACACATTCTCAGGCACCCTGGGAAGAATGAAAGTCAACATAATTTTTAACAGCCAGGAGAGTACTTCATAATCCACTTTGATCATTCTCAAGGGGAATACAAATTTACCTTTCTCTCTTTATTTTGATGTTTTCCAACCTATCGAATGATGGAATTAGGCAATGGCCCTCACTTTCATTGTTCTAATCTGTAGAAGGATGGAATAATATGACTCATTTTGTTTCAAAGGGTGTTCTCTTTTTCTCTTTTCATTTTCATAGATGGAGCTACAACTACTTTCTTCATTGTTCCCTCTGGTACTTTCTTTTCATATTTCTATCATCTTGTGTGTTAAATGGTTTAATTGAATTGCAAGAAGGCTCATTCCATCATTAACTTTAATACGCACCTTCCTACTTTTTAATTAATAATACCCAAGAATCAAGAACGTTTTTATGATCATTAACCCTTTATTTGTTTCCATGATTTTATAAATACAGTAATTGTATTCCTATTTGGAACATTTATAGACATATTTCCTATGATAATATGAGAAACCATTCTACCTGCTTTTTTCAATATGAATGAGCTTTAAAATTACATCTTACCTGTTTCTACATTTGAATAAAGCTGAATATAATTTCACATTTTATTATATGAATGTAGCATAATATATAAAATAATTTTAGTATTTGAATTATACTTAATTGATGCTAATAGTGAGATATTCTTTAGTCTATAGATTATTTCTGAGTATTTTGTTTTGATTTTTACCATTTTTCACAAATATTACAATGATAATAACTTTTGTATCTGTAATGAAATTGGTGATCATTTTGCACATTTTGGTTTTGATGGGTTTGTATATTTTACCACTGATTTTTATTAATTATTTTTATTAATGAATCTTAAATTTGTACACAATGGTGCTTCCTAAAAATTTCAATAATTTAATATTTTTAAGACTTTAAACAATGTAACAAAATTTAATATTTTTGCTATACTGTTCCAATGTTTAAAAAAACTGTTTTCATACATTAGTATTACAAAATGAAGGTTATATGAAGACTGTGAATTTTGTTATGAGGTGACCAGAATAAATTTACTGGCCAAAAAAAGTTAAATATATACCAAGATATGCACTTATTCTTGGTGATCAGTCATCTCTTCAATGTGGTGTATGTGGCCTTTTCTGCTCTGTATACCATCACTGCAGGAAGCACACATGGATTAAGTGCCCTCTGATCTTAGTCCAATGACTTGAATAATTTGCCTTTTTATCAGACAAAGAGCATTGTAAAGTTGGCTATGGCAGGTATAGCTAGATTAAAATGTAATATATTAACATTTTATTTCCTTTTTGATTCATTTTAACATTTTTGTCATTTAAACCCATAAAAGTGAAGGGGAAGTCAATGTGAATTAAACCGCTGGTGAATCCTCTCAAACCATGGACAGGAGGTGTGAATGGCCTTGCTGTCATGCAGAATGCATTGGAGAGGGAGCGATTGCAGATTTAGTGAGATTCAAATGTAACACCTTATCTTTTCATCTTCCTTTTGACTCATTTTAAATTTGTAATACTTTTGACTATTTTCTACTTTTTAAATAAAGTTATTTCCTGTTTTAATTTGCTATTGTTGCTTTTCCATGCTTTTGCATTACATGAAATCCAGAATAGGTAAATATATAGTGTAGCTGGATCAATAATTTCTTATGGCAGTGGATGTTAAGAGAAATGGGGAGCTAATAACAGTTACTACAATAAAGAAGAAAATGTTTACAATTGGTTGTGCTGATAATTGCACAGTGCTTCTTAATACAATTGAAATCTTAAAATGTATAATAAAATTAATTAAGTATAAAAGAACAAAAGAGAAATAATGTGTATTCCACAGATTTTCTCTGCTCAGTATGTTACTTGATTTCATGACAGTTGCTTTCAGAGATATTAAATGCAGACCCAAGTAACAACTAACTTTTCTCCCTTTATTATGATGTTGTCTCTTCGCTGATAGTTGAGAATTTTTTTTAATATTCAAAATTTAACATTCAAAACGCTAACAGTTGCTTTTTAGTCAATGCCCAGATTCTGTGTGAACACATTTAAGTTTTTGAAGTTTCTTTTCTTTAAGATATTACCTATCTTCTGTAATGATCCATGCGATTGAATGTTGTTGCATTATCAGTGAACCTTGGGTAAAGGTTTCTCATATATCTGTTTTGAAAGGGATTGATGTGATGACAGCAATGGGGTCGCATATTCCACTTCCTTTTTGTACCTAGTTTGAATTTCCGGTAGTTTTCAATTAATGTACTCCTGTACAAGTTCTTGCATTTTTGTCATCTAAAATATGCTTGCATACAATACTATTGGTGTTCCTTAATTATGATTACATTTTGTTGCAACCCTTTTGTAATGAGAACAAATAGAAATTTTCTATCTGTCTGGTAGAAGTCTTCCATATTCCTTGGCATAGAAGAGGGAATGCCCAAAATGTCATTATTTGTTGAAATCCTGTCCATCACTAGAGTTTATTTATTGCCAAGATCTCCAGTGCAGGTTGAACTTCTTCATTAAGTAACATCCATTATTCATGACATACTACTTCATGAAGTAATTGTCCAGATTTATTTGGTTCAGTGATTATGTTTTCCTTTTATCTTCTTTTAGCGGTTCCTGCATCATTCAAGATTTTACCCTTAGACTCATTTAATGCAAACAATGTAAGGTTTTAAATTTTTTGTCAGTTTTTTTCAGCTTAAGAACTGCAGAGCATTCTAATCCCTTGTGGGTTTCTAATGCTTTGCACATTGTATTGTAATAGTTTACTTTGTCTTCATGACTGCCCTTTAAAATTTTATGTACACATCACCATTTCCTCCAGCTTCTAAATTTCTCTACAGTATAAAACAAGCTTTACAAGGACTATTTTGGCCTTTACTCTCATTTTAATGATCTTTTACATTTTTCATGTATAATGTTCATCCCAGAACTTTTCAGTTCTTCTCTCGCTGATGTTCAATTTGTCAACTATACTTTGAATAGTTTCTGAATTCACGGAGGATAGGCTCAAATCATATTTGGCTCTTGAAGAGTAGTTGTCATTTTCTTCATCTTTGTACTGAATTTCCATCTGTGCATTTGAATCACCCTTGGCCTTGCTGCGGCAGATATTGAGCTCTTCCAACTTTTATTTTCACACTTGTAGTTTATTGGACTCATGTTCCACCTGGTAAAATTCACATGTTTAGTCAACATTTATAATATTAAAGAAGATATTTTCAATAAATAAATTGTCTTGAAAATATTTATAATGTGCTTTCCTGTACAATTTCTATTACCAGGGCCATATTTTTTCAAATGCTTACCCTTCTTCTTTGTTTCTTACTTTCTCATTCCAGTCTAAAAATGAGCAGGTTTCACACTGTCTTGTGTTTGTGTTTTAGATCATGAAGGAATCTTCAAACTCCTAGAAAGTTGGTAATATATGAAGAAAATTTATTTTAAAATGCCATTTATTTGGACTTGAGAAATTCTTAAAAGTGAACAGAAGGCTCTTAGAATTGTATTCAGAGAAAAAAAGAATTGTATTCAGAAACACACATGGAGAATTTCTTATTATATAGAAAAATATTTTTTTCATAATTTTATAGGAAATTTTATAGAAAGATCTTTGAACCAAAAACATGAGTCAAAAACCTAGAAAACAGAGATAAGAATTGAGAAAAAATAGATTAGGTAAACCCTGAGAACAAAGATATTTGTGCTTACCAAATCGTTTTTCCTGTTCAAGGAGTAGGGAGAATTAAGGGTACATGCCTAGATGGATCTCAGCATGACTATAACTAGTGATTGCTCTGTTCCTACTTGATCTCACTTTTAGAAAACCATACCAAAAAACTGAGCTCATAAGGTTCCTGTAGGACAGAGTAAATTTGACCTGTGAGTCTTTAAGGATTTAATTCTTTATGGGAATACAAAACTTGTTCTTTCTTCCATGGAGTGGCTGGGGATTTTGGACCTCTGACCTTGTGGTTAGGAGCCCAGTGGATAAACAATTAGGTCACCAAGGATCTTTAAGGAAGAACTTCTACTTAGACCAAGGACAATCATTCAAATAGAACAAATTGACCCTGCCTAGTTTTTAAATTAGGATACATGTGATATATGTTTTCACTATATTAATTCAATCTCTGGGATGGTTATATTGTTGACGAAGGTGTATTACATGAAGAACAACACAGCAGGATTGGCAGGAAACTCATGAACTATTTGTGATACGTACGTGGGACAGTACAGTTGTGCTTGCTGAACATGAAGAGGAATTGAAGTGGCGTCTGCTGAACATCAAATACTATATAGTATATATGTATATATTTATATTACATATTACATCTCAACACAAAGAAAGTAAAAATGCTTCACAACTTGTCCAAAAAGAAACATTGAGATAAGTTAAAAAATATTTTTTTTTTGGCATCACTGCTCTCCGGTGGTGGGAGTAGGAGGCCCAGCCCCATTGTTGGAATGGAACCTCTGTCCCAGTGGGCCATAGTCCCGCGCACAACCACTACGCCAACGGGGCTCAGCCCCAAAAAAGATTTTTGTTGAATATTTCATCTTGTATGTATCTACATCCACATAAAAACTGGAAACAACACCCAGGAAATCAAATGCCACTTTGTATTTTGCAAACCTGCTACAAAAGGTCTCTTCAATGCAGTAAAAAAAGAGAGATCACTTTGGGTCGGTGAACCAGACCTGCTATGGCATTTCAATTACCTCATATGTGTGTGAAAACTGAGCATAAGGACTCATGATTTAGTACCTTTGGTTTAAAATCGTGGCAAAAATGTCAAATGTGTCATACATGGATTTCACTGAAGATCAAATACATCTTCACTGGAAGAAGTAGCAAGAATGCTTCTTGATGGTGAGGATATCAAGATTTTGCCTCAAGTATTTTGTACATGTTTTCAAAAGAGACAAGTCTCTAGAGCAGGGTTGTACTCTTGGCAAAGTAGAGGACCAGTAAAATGAGGGCCAATGAGATTGGCAGACACCGTAGCTTCAATGACAGGCTCAAGGCCAGCAGCATTTGTGAATAATGCGCAAGATCAGACAGTGCTTTGATCTGTGCATAGAGGATCCATGACCTTCAGAGCATCCAACAATACCAATAAAGAAGGTGAGTGTTTCATAAAGAAATGTCGGGGGAATTCTATGACGTATTGCCAGTATGCAAGAAAGACAAGGACTTAAACATGGACCAGAGAGTAATGTAGAATAAATATAGAACAGAGTTGTATTTGTGAATTACTGGCTGCAAATACTAATATAAGTGAAAACTGAAAAAAAAATAGTGAGCATAGACACAAGAAAGCAAAACAATTTCAGCTATATTTAATGATAGTTCAAAATCTCTTAAGTTAGGAAAGGGAGGGGGTGGGGGCATGACTGCCCTCTGGTAGTCGTGGGAGCTACCCAGCCCTGCTGCTGAGAGCCACCGCTGGATGTGAACCTCCAAGCCTGCAGGCTGCAGTCCCGCACTCAACCACTTATGCCACCGGGGCCCAGTCCCGGATTTTACTTTTTAATTTATGAAAAGTTTATCAAGCTATGGTCACTTCTCTAAGGTGTCTCTAGTTCATTGGGTGATTGGGATTGACAGGTCATGGTCGCAAATTTGTCTTTGCTTACCAAGGATGAAAGATCTTATAGGTCAATTTTCTTTCCCCTTTTTCTGTAGAATTTAGATTTCCAAGGCATTGGCGATTCCCGGGAATCCACTAGGATACTGAGCACCAGTGTTCTTATGGAACATGCTGCAATAAACATCTTGAATCATCTGTCAGTGTTAATGGGAACAGCATTTCAGCTACAAAACTGAAGACATTTGGAGAGAGATCTTGAGCTAATTATTCTATTATGGATATCAATGGTCATGAACCAACCACTGAGCTGATATTTGTTCTTCTAACATTTACAATAATAATCATAATGAAGGCATTTAAATCATGTATTTTACAATCAATTGCATTAAAAGAGTGATTAGGTATGCTACATGTAAGATATAGCAGATAATTTTCAAGATCTGCATATTTGTAAATTTAGTAAATGTGGGAGTTGGATTTTTTCCCTCGTGTTTACAATGCACTATCAACTTTTTCCATCACTAAATTTCTCCTTAGATTCCTTAACAACTCCACTGATTCTTTCCTTGGTTGTTTGCTTCTTTTATTGATCTCTCTTTACCACAGCCATAGGCAGTATAAAGCATGACAGACGATTTAGGGTCTTTATTTGTCTCTTGAGTCTAACAATTTGAAGTCCATTGGATGATGTTATCTACTCAGCCCATAAACTTCAGTAGTGGGCCTGTGTAGCACAACTTTCTTTCCTCAAAGTATAATCTCGAGTGTAATTTCTTTTTCTGTTGACAAATAAGACCCTCTTTTAGTTGCCCACTATGTTTATTTAATCAATTTCTAACTTGCTAACAGTGGCATATAAATATTTATTGGCTTCACTTACTGATGGCTGTTATTCCTACATATTTTCTCTGGAATAAAACTCTTTAAGTACAGCTTGTCTTCCTTCCTGTGGCATGTCACTACAAAATGTTGTCTGAGATATCATTTATTCACAGTTCGTTATTTCCTCAGGGCTATCATTTGTTATCCTGCGAATCTCAGTGTGGTTCTAATTCTATACCGCTCTTGATATGATGCCTTTCTAGGCTACCTTAAAGTTTGCCACTCTGAAATAAGACGTTATTTTTTCTGAAACAAATCCAATACTTATCTTTTATAGTTTTCTAACATGTTTCACAATCATCTTTTATGCTTTTTTTTCTAACCTGTATTTCCTGGTAAAGTTTGTGACATAAGCGTTTTCAAGCATAGCCTTTGTGGTTTTCTTTTCATTACTAATGGCATAAATAATCCTCGAAATTTCTTTGACTAGGGTTAGTTAAGTGGTTACACTTGACATTCCTTTGAATAGTAGACTGTTGATCATTTTCAAAGTGAGACAATGGTGGTATTGAACACAGTAGACAGATGTTGCTCTCAGAGGGACATAGCCAGTACAATTATCAGAGATGATGATAAAGAAATAAATTATGCTAATCAGTCTCTTAGGTCTTTTTGTTCTATCTTTCTCACTCAAGTGCTCCATGGTCCAAGGCAATTCAGCTAGGATTCATATGCTCTTCAGTTGAAATATTATTCTTAAAGGAATAAAAAATAGGTGTCTCATGAACAGCAAGCATCTTCAGGACTGTAAACTTGTGGAAGGGTACTAGTAGAAACCCCCTCCCCAGTTTTTTTTTTTTTACCAATTTCAGATTTTGTTCAGGATGATGACTAGTAATATTGTATTATTTATGAAATATAATATTTATAATAGAATTTCTTTTCCCTGACATAGAATCCCCATCCAGCACTTCTTTTTCAGATTATTTCATACTTTTAGATCAACTCTTTGTTCAGAATCATGTATATAGGTTTTAAAAGATATTGCCTCAAATCTTTAATTAAAACAGCTTTCATAGTGGCAGAAAAGTGGATTTTGCTACTCCCGGGAATAACTATAGTCTTGGGAGCTCACAGGCATAGTTCTATCTGGTTCAACAGTGTTGAGTGAACTGGCACCCAGTTGATAGGACTGAGTTTTGTTTTTTACAGTATGTAGACTCCAAGTATCACTCAAACAGCAAAAGTGTTATTGATGGAGCTAAATGGAATCATGTTGAAAAACTAACTCATGCCTTTCATAGCTGACTTTTGGTTTGTCTTTCTGTAGTGACTTGCACACTTATATAATACTGAAACATATGCAAGCAGTCTATCACATACCAGTAGGATAAACCATGATGCACAAATTTCACAGTTGGCTTCCAGACTAAGACAGACTTGGAACAAAAACTTGATGACCTAGTTCAGACAATTATCCTATGAAATCCTTTTGATTTTTAGCTTTCTGTTATCCTGTGTAGTGTTTGGACATGAGCCCCTCTGAATTGTAAGCCATTCCCAATACATAGTAGCTTCAAAAATGGACTTGAACTTTCTCATGGTTATGCAGATGATGTTTAACTAAACAACATTTTTTCTCTTCTAAATTGATTATAGTATGTCAAAGCCAACTCAACAGCAACTAATAGCAAACATCTCATGATATATACTGTGCTTTCTTAAAGTTATGTGATGCCATATGAAGCACAAATGGCGATTGGAGACCAAATATATGTAAGGTGACAGGTAGAAATGATCAATGAGTAAACAATATGAAAGGTTCAAGATAAGCAAGTTCCTATAATAAATGTTTAGAACAAATCACACAAAGCACCCAGAATGCAGTAGCCAAAAATTCAATAGAAAAGAGCACAAAAATAGTAACTGACTTTTGGACAGAATTCTGATCATAGGATTCATAAAATGGCTCAGACTTACAGAATGTGGTCCAGGCTCGTCAACTGATACTAAACTGAAATGATGCTGGGTTGAAGAAATTGAACCCTGAGTTAGATGTTTCATTTTCTTGTGGTAATGGTGAATTGACTATAGGAAAAATGCTGAAGCTATTTAAATGTTTAGATGCTATTAATTTAATTTTATTAGTCAAAGTGGTGAAAACTCAGAGATAGCCTAAAATTAATATACTAAATAGCTTCATAAAAGGAAAAAAAAATAAGCAGTGTTTGTTATAGGGCTGTCTGAATGGCTTTGCCAATCCATAATAGTAATTGATTTCCCAAAAATAAGTAATCTTTGTTCCACCACCAATTTGTTATAATGTAATAAGGACATCACTAAGAGAGATACCTTAACTACCAGTATTTGAAATACTGATTGTATGCTTTCCAACATCATGGACACAAGCAAATAGCCACAGTAAGACAAATGGACAGATACCTGGTGACTTTAGTTAATAATACAACACAATTATCAATATATTCTGCCAGCAAATTGTGAATTAATATACTTCTGTGAATTAATATACTTCAGAAGTAGTACCCCCATTCTCTTGTTCTATTTCATCTAGGCTTTAGAATATGATTTGAATAAACCATTATCTGAAATAAGTCACCTCTGCTTTTTAATTCAGGTCTTTGGAGTCCTTACTTTCTTGCTTCTTCCTGGTTTGATAATGTCAATATTTACTTTAGGATACTTGTTTATCCACCTTTTCCCATCTTACTTCTTTCTTATAGATCACAAGTTTTAGAGTCTGGAGCACTTTCAGTATAATGGCTGATTATGATTCTATTCCTGGAAACAATACTAGCTCTGCCAGTCATAGCTTTGTAAATTTGTTTACCCTTTAGGGAGGAATATTTAATCTTTTCATTTCCTGAAATTTATCTCTTTTTAATTTACAAATGATTACAAATAGCTAAGCTTTTATGCCAGGAATTTGATGATGTTTCTACTTAGGAATAGAGACTTACTCTTTGATTTTTTATCTGCTTTCCCATCTACTTTCCGTAAAGTAAATCCAGCACATTAGCAAAAGATTGATATAACTCATTTAGTGAATTCAATAAAACTGCAATTTGCCTTTTACTGTTAGCTATTTTCTTCTATGTTTTTGAAACCCATTTCCTTGAGAGAAAGAGAAGGAATAAGAATGGAACATTAACTCTTTAAAATAGCAGCTGAATATTTTTATTGTCTAGTTTGTGATCTTATATAAACTATTTAATCTCAATATTGACTGTCATCGTTAGGTACTTATGAAAATTATTACACATTTGTAAACTTTGAGTTTGTTTTGCATCCAGATATTTTTTGAAATGCTAAGTTACTACGACTACTATGACTTTTACTTTAACACTTTTAAATTTATCTTCATTTAGTGTAAGATTGTATAGTATTCTCTAATAGTACTTTTATTTATTTATATTGGTGATAAAGGGAGATATTCTAACTGCAAAGCAAAGTCCATCCACCTTAGTTGACACACTATCAGTAGTTTACTCAGAAAATTCCTAGATCATCCCCTTAACAGCCATGAATTTAAATTTCAAAAAGTCAATGGTTTTCAGCATGGTAGATTTTCAACACCTCACCCATTGCCACTTCACTCGTTCTGGATCTATACAACAGAGCTCAGGTCGGCAGGTGGGATCCTGAGAGTTTAAACCCTCATGCGAGCAGAAGCCTTTCATTTTCTTCACGCAGAGCAAGCTGGGAATTTCAAACTGACCTTGCAATCAGCAACCTGGGGCTTCATCCCTTGTGCTATCAGGCCTCCTAGAGATTTTTTAATAGAATGGATTAAAAATCTAATGCTGCTCATTTTATAATCTTTCTAAAGGATGTTTCTTCCAGTAAATTCTCAGTTATGTACTGTTGTGGTGGTTCTCAGGTGCCAATGAATCCGCTCCAATCTGCAGAGATCACGTGTACAGCGAAAGGTAACTTTGCGGTTCCTGCTTAGTTCTCGCAATCTTTCTATGTGAATTCCTTCTGTCAGTCCATGCCATTGAGGATTTTGCTCTTTTCACTGATCCTCAGCTTTTCAAATCAGGACGTCTTTCCCCAGTGACTAGTTCCTTTAAAGACAAAGCCCCAAGCACTTGAGACTGGGTCTAGCTTTTTCACTTCTAAACAACTTTCTTGTACTTCTTGACAGCAAGAAAAATTTTCTTTCAGGCTTTGTGGTTCATGGCTCCTTAAACATAATTCATTCAGCAGCACCATAATACAAACATATCAAGTATTCTGTTTCCCATATTCATTGTCTAGTTTTCATATGCATAAGAGACCATTGAAAATATTATCACCTGGTCAGGTAGTTGGCAGTGCTCAATGTGACATCTTTACTCTTTTTTGGGGCGATCACTGCCCTCTGGTGTTAGTGGGAGCTACTCAGCCAGGCTCCTGGAGAGCTGCTGCTGGATTTGAACCACCACACCTATGCGGGCCGCAGTCCCGCACTCAACCACTATGCCACTGGGGCTCAGGCCGGGCATCTTTACTCTTAACGCTTCCTAGGTCTATGTAGAGATTTACAATATTCAAGTGCTATCAAAGGAAATATCAGTTTCATCTAAAATGAAAAGTTTTTATTGCTTCCTTACAATATGCAATAGATGTGTTGAAACTGACCGAATACATGTAATAGATAATTATATGTATGTTCTCTTTATTTCTGCAATTAGTACCACTATATTGGTGGTCAGAAATTAACCAAAATAGAACCATTCACATGACAGATATTGCCAAATGCTTCAAATTATCTTTATTTAGTTTTGTTTTATTAAAATGACTTCGTTGAGATGTAAATCTCAGATGTAAACTCAAATTATAAGTTCAGAGATTTTGGTAGAGTTGTAAATATTTTAATATTCACAAGCACCTCTACCATTTAGGTATCCTCTTTCCTATGTTTTCAATTCCTCAAGCACTAAACAACCATTAAAATATTTTATTGTTTTACAGGTTTCCTTATTCTGGGCATCTCATATAAATGAAATCAAATAATGCAGAGCTTTTATGACTGACTTTATTCTCATAGCACCAGGGTTTTAAAGTCCATTTACAAAATATATGCTGATACCTTTTGTAGCACATAACAGTATTTCTTTTTGATTTAAGGTGAAATAATAGGCCATTGCATATATAGATGTATATATATATATATATATATATATAAAACTTAATTTTGTTTGCGAATTCACCGATTGATCTGTGATTGCATAATTTCCACTTTAGTTATTTAGAATAGTACTACCCACAATATTGTATTCAAGTTTTTATTTGAAACACTTTGGTTTTCATTTCTCTTGGGGATATCTCTATAAGTAGAATTGCTGGGACATATGGGAATTTCATGTTTAGCATTTTATGTAACCACTAAATTGCTTTCCATCATGCAAGTGTCATTTTATAAGCCTACCTGAAAAATATTATAGTTTCAGTTTTTATCTCAAACTTATTTTTTAAAAATCCATATATACACACACATATATAATATACATATATGCATACACACACATATATATATCAGGATGTACAATGTTATATTACTTTTTTAAGTTTGTATTTCCTTAAAGACTGAAAATGTTGAAAAAATTTTGGATTCTTGAGTAGATATTTTCATTGGATAGAAGTCTGCTAAAGTTTACTGCTGAGATTTTAATAGAGTTACTGTATTCATGCTGTTGAAGTATACAGTTTTATTTTTATTTTTACATATTATACAACTAACTTTATTAGAAATACATTTTATGTGTATTCTGAAAATATCTGTAGATTTTTTTACTTCCCTAAGAATAACCTTGGTTGAACAATTTTTTTTTTAAGTTTATAAAATTGCAATGTACATATTTTACTTTTTTGAGGGGAGTATCACTGCCCTCTGGTGGTTGTGGGAGCTACCCAGCCTTGCTCCTGGAGAGCCACTGCTGGATTTGAATTGCCAAGCCCATGGGCCACAGTTCCACACTCAACCACTATGCCACTGGGGCTCAGCCATATATTTTTCTTTATTGTGTGTATTTTGTTCTATCAAAAAAAAAAGTTGCCCAATATGAAACTATGATGATTTTTCCTTGAGGGGTCTTAAAAGAGATTTATAGTATAAGCACTTACACTATCTTAATTCATTTTGAAATTGAGGTCTTAGCTAAGGGGACCTGGGGGCACAGCGGTTATGCATTGGGCCTATGATCCCAAGGCTTGCACTTGGATGTCATCAACCCCTCTGTTTTCTACTCTGATTTTGACAAAAGGAGTATTGGTCATCATCATAAATTGAATAAATAGTTTGAGTGTCAGAAGCTCATAGAGGCATTTCTACTTGTCCAATAGTGTCACTGTGGATTGGCATTTTACTCAACAACAGTGCGTTTATCAAAGAGTTGCCAAATTATCCCCACAATCAATTTTAAAGCATTTTCTTCATTCTTGTACCGTTATTATTAGCTCCCATTCCCCCAACTTTCCCTGTCATTTCCATAAAGAACTATTAATATAGTTACCAACTCTATCAATTTATCAATTCTGGATTTCATTAAAAGAAAAAAGCCCCGCCAATGACAACAAAATAAAACACTGAAAATCATCAATTCAAAGGATAGTATAAGATAATAGAAAATATAACAAATTGAAACTGGGTCAAAAGGGAAAACAAATTAAAATATGTCAATTTTAATTATATCTGCAGCAATCTATTTTTCAATATATTTTGAGGACAAGACTCTTTACCTCCTTCTACAATGGTCAGGGAATTCCATAGAGACTTGATTCCTGTGGGGGCTCGACAGATGAATTTGGTGATTTTATTTTCATCCATAGCATTCGGCTAACAGGGTGCTCAGGATTTAAACTTTGATGCATTTCTGTCCTCTAACTTTAGATTTTGATATTTATTATCAAGGATCACACGAGCTGCTATGCTCTTTCCTTGTAGATTTGCTGACACCTTATTTATATATCTACTTGTTTTAAGAAAAAGTCTTTAAGACTCCATATGTTATTTCTGATCTTCATAAACCAACTGACTTCTTGACCACATTTTCCCATTGTACCCATCTCTTCATCTTCAGTGACCTCTTCATATGGATAACTATTGAGCAGGGTCACATAAAAAACTTTATCTTTTGTACATTAAGGTTTACAGTTAAGGTTAAGCTCAGATAAGGATACCATTCTATCAATAAGTCCTAACGAAACTAAATATAATGAAAAGAATATTGTTGTTAATCATAAATTGTGGATACATATGTACATATATACATATATTTTATGTATACATACATATACATATGTATTTGTGCTAGTATCTTCAGAGAGAAAAGAACATTTAAAAGATAGGACAGCAACAGAATGAAATATTTCCTCATTCTGTCTTTTTCATTTTTGTTATTATATCTGAGTTCGTGGTTGTAAACAATATCAGTCCATCCCTTGGAGAGCTTTACTCTTTTGACTACTCTTGTATTTTACAAAGATGATGTTATTTTCTAAGGGCAGGTCTGTTAATATGTCGAAAGTACCTGAAATGAAGTCTTGCCAACCGTGCTTATAAGGAGCAATATGGCTATCCTGCTTCCAACACAGATTGTTCTTTTGTCAGTCTGTTGTATTTTCAATATTATTCACCAACTACATGATCCAACACATCAATTTCTTCTGGTAGGAAAATTCAATACCCAACTTTCATTTGCATGGCAGGTGATTGAAAATATCATGTTGAGGGTCAGGTATAACTTAGCCGTCAAAGTGACATCTTTGGTCCTCAACATTTTAAAGAGCTCTTATACAATAAACTTACATAATTCAATGTGCCATTTGGCTTCTAGGCTGCTGCCTCTATGAGTACTAATTGTGAACTCAGACAAGATGAAATCATCAATAACTTCAATTTTTTCTCCATTTATCATTATGCAACCTAAACATCCAGTTGTGAGCATTTTTCTCTTCCTGTATTACTTATAATCCTTGATCTTCACTAGCAAGTACTCAGATTCTTCTCATTCTCAGCAAGCACCACTATGTCAGCAGCAACAATAAAATAACATATTGGGGATTGTTAATAATCCTTCCTTCAATCCTAAGGCCATCTTCTTCTTCATTGAATCTGGTTTCTCTGATGATTTGCTCAACACACATATTAATAATATGGTGAGAGGCTACAGACACAAGGGCACATTTGCTGATTTTAAACTATTAAATGCACCCTTGTTTTGTTCAAACAACTGCTTCTTGATCCATGCAGAGAGTCTATAGGCACAATCAAAATTTTGCAACTCTCATTCTTCTCAGTGCTATCTTTTGTCTGTTAAAATCCATACAGTCAAATGCCTTTGCATAGTATCAAAATGTATATAAATGTCAAAATGAAAAGGGTCAATTTTCAGAGGCTGACAGTCTGTAAGCAAGAGAAGTAATTTAAATATTTATTTCTTTCTTTAATTAAATTGATATTCATATTTTAGAAATCAATTTTCTCCCCATTACTTCCACAATATTTTAAATTTAAATAAAATAGAGAACAGGAGTGTCAACTTGATTGTTTAAAAGAAATAAATACAAGAAACTTAGGAGAAACTCAAGGGAATTAGTTGTAAAGAAGACAAAAAGAAAGCATAGCAAGTAGAAATGTATTCCATTTTGTTTATTTGAACCCATATTGGAGATGGAAACTCTGGGTGACCTGTCATTTTCTCTTTTCTGATGAACAAATTAATGACAAACTCCAATGAATTGGACTTACTTCACTGTATTCAATGTCATTTCTTGTTTGGGGGTGTGGAGGGGGACATCATAGCCCTCTGGTGCTGGGAATAGGAGGCTCAGCCTTTGCTCCTGTGGAGCCTCTTCTGGAATTGAACCTCCATCCCAGTGGGCCACAGTTCCACGCACAAGCACTACGCCACCGGGGCTCAGCCCTCAATGTCATTTCTTTTCACAGAATCCTTTCATTCATCATACCACCTGGAAATTAATTAACTCACTCATTCACTACTATTGAGTCAGTTCTAACTAATAGTTGCTGTGAAGATAGGGTAACTATCTTATTTTATTTTAGGTAACTAAATACGTGTAAGCTAACATTTGACTTGACTTGGCTTGTATAGAAAATGTAGGAAGTTGAGTCTGCCCTGGAACCAGCCATAAGTGGCATCTTTGTGTAGCAACAAAGAAACTCAATTTGACTTAGTGCGCTCAAGTATTCTCTTCCAAGTTTAGCAACATATAAGTCTTTATTCACATAAATCAGCTGTGCTTTTCTGTGATTCCAAAAGAAGAGACCAAATTCACCACCACGGAGTCTATGCCAATGCACAGTGATCCTATGGGTAAAACATCTGTGTGATTCTGAGACTGTGACCCCATGATAACAATGAAAGCCCCACCTTTTCTCCCACCAAGTGGCTGGAGGCTTAGAACTGTTGGCTTTCTGATTAAGCAGGCCAAATCATAACCACTATGCCAACAGGTTTTGTCTGTGGTTACGATACTAAAATTAAGTGGTTTCCCTTCTATATAAGTTGAATAATATAAGAGAATATTTTTTTTTCCCAGTGGGCACACCTTCTGCACCACTCCTGCCTTAGTCGTGGGAGTCTGAGTCACAGAAGAGTACCTTAAAGGCCATGCAACGTGAACTTGCCCAGACTCGCGGGAAAGCAGAGACATGGACCTTGCAGGCCCGTTACCGACCGCCAGGCCTGGAGCTTCAGAGTTCCAAGCCAGGTCTTGCATCGCCACCTCAAGTTGTCTCACCCAGAGACACAGGCTGGATCTGTGCAGGCCCACTCAGCGAGTGGATCAGTGAAGAGTACATCCAAGGCCCAGAGGCCATCATTTCCTCAAACCCAGCCCAGTTTTGGACTTACAGGGGAACAGCAACCCAGTTCTTGGAGCTCATCCAGTCCATGTGAGTCACACCACCTTAGGCAAGAACAGAATTGCCATCCACTAAGTAGCCCTGCATATCCTTACCACTGTGCAGGAGCTATTCATCAGTCAAATTGAGTTCCCCATAGTTGTTCCCAATGGTGCATGTACCTCTTAATCACTGCTGATCTTCTAGTCACTGCAGCATCTGCCTACATAGTAGCTGGGGCAATCTCCTCCATAGTAGGCCACAAGCAGCCCTTGAAAACACCATTCACACTGTGAGAGTACGCTAAACCACTTGTTCTCCCAGCAGTATGGGACCCACCTCTTTGCTATCATCATATAAACCACAGCATACATCATCACTCCCAACAAGTAAACAAGAAAGACAAACTACATCAACAGAATGAATAATACTCACAGAAGAACCTGACATGGATCTGCCACAAAAAGAATTTCTCAAAAGGCTCCTTGGAGTAATACAGAAGATGAGGGAAGCTACACAGACTAAGGATGCATTGATAGAGGTGATGACAGCCACTATAGAGTGAATGAAGTTCATGCACCAAAGGGAAATACAGTAGTTAACAGAGCTAGTAGAAGTTTCACACGATATCACCAGTAGAATAAATGAGGCTGAGAACCGTATGAGTGATCTTGAAGACAATCAGACAGACCTCAGGAAACAAGAAAACAATCAAACAAGATAATAAAAGAGGCAGAAGAAAGCCTGAAATCAATGACTGATTCGGAACTACATCCGAATTATTGGCCTACCAGAACAGCACACAGTGAAGAAGTCAAAAGCTAAATTAACAAGAGAATTTCCAAAAGAAAATTCCCCCATCCTAAAAAAAGAGAATCAGTCACTCATACATGAAGCAGAGAGGACACCAAGTAGATTAAACCCTAGAAGAGCTAAGCAAGACCTATAATAGTCAAACTATCCAACTTTGAGAAAAAAGAGAAAAATCCTAAGAACAGCAAGAGAAAGGAAGGTGGTCACATACAAGGGCACTCAGGTAAGAATATGTGTAGACCTATCAACAGAAAATATGAAGAAGAGGACAGAGTGGACTAAAAACTTCCAGAAACTGAAAGAAAACAATGTCTGCCCTAGAATCCTTTATCCTGAAAAATTGTCTGTTAAGATAGAAGAAATAAGGGTTTTCCAGGACAAGGACATACAAGAATATGTTGTGAGACACTCAACCATTGCCAATTCGCTATGGCCAGAAGACCACCATCCACGAAGCACAAACAGAAAAAATCATATAGTCCAACTCTAACCAGAAGCCAATATATCAATACCAATCACCAAGAAAATACGGCCACAAGAGAAAAAGGTGGCAACAAAGAAGCCCCTCACAAAAGCACAGCACAGTAACAAGAAGGATGATAGGAAAACACTGAAATGAAAAGGCATGAGATGCCAGCAATGAATTCACAGATTGGGATAATAACTCTAAATGTCAACAGCCTTAACTCCTTCATTAAAATAAAAAGGCTTGCAGACTAGCTTGGAAAACATAAACCATCAATCTGTTGTCTCCAGGAAATATATCTTAAGCTCACAGACAAGAATAAACTAAGTTTAAAAGGTTAGAGGAGGATATACCAGAAAATTACCAATTCAGAAAAATCAGGAGTCTCAATCTTTTTTTTATCCTTTTTTTTTCTGGCGGGGGGCGGGGGATCATTGCCTCTGGTGGTCATGGGTGCCACCCAGTGCTACTCCTGAGAGCCGCCGCTGGATTTGAACGACGAAGCCCTCAGGCCGCGTTTCAGCACGCAACCATTTATGCCACTGGGGCTCAAACTTAATGTCAGACAAAACTAGTTTCAATGTTCAAACCATAAAAAGAGATAAGGAAAGGCAATTTATAATGCTCAAAGTATCATTTCACCAAGAACCTGTAACATAATACAGAGATATGCATCAAATGAGGAGACTTGTGAAATTTGTCAGACTATTCAGAAGGTGAAAAAAAGATATCACAGATTCAGCAATTATAGTAAAGAACTTTAATCTTCCACTTTCAGAGAAAGATAGATCATTGGAAAGGAAGCTGAGCAAAGAGACTACAGAACTAAACGCTACGACTAGACAACTAGAACTGATAGACATATTTAGAGTTGTTCACCCAAATGCAAAAAATTACACATTCTTCTCAAGTGCACATGGCACATTTAAAAAAATAGACCACATACTGCGCCACATGCCAAGTCTAAGTTAATTCAAACACACAGAAATTACACAGATGTCCTTCTCTGATCATCATGCCAGAAAGCTGGAGAATAATAAAAGGAAAAGGAAAACAAAGGCAAATAATTGGAGAATAAATAATGATCTTTTGTAACGTGAGTGGGTAGAGATCCAGTTTTAAGGGGAGATCAAAAAGTCTCATGAGCATGAGACTACTTCATTTCAAAACCTATGAGATACAGGGAAAACAGTCATCAGACAGTTGAAGCAGACAGTGACAGAGGACATTTCTGGGATCACATGGAAGGGAAGCAATGTGGTCTGAGCCGCCAAAATGGAGCAAATCAAAAAGGAAGCATTCCTGGATGGAAGAGACAGTTGGGAGAGAGAACTAGCGGACCCACGGTTCCTGGGGAACATGGGGAAGGGATAAAAGGAGAAAGAAGGTTGCTTGGACATGTTCAGGGATGAGGAACAAGTGGTCTGGAATTGGTGTTGCAAAGAATGTGAGAGGCTTGGTAGTGCTTGAGCAGGGGTAATGTAACTGAGAGGAAGTACTAAAACCCAAATGAAAACTGAGAATGATAGTGGGACAGGGAGAAAATAAAGGGAAATATAGGAAAGAACTAGGAAGTAAAGGTCATTTAGAGAGGTCTAAATACAGGAATGTACATTTATAAAAATAGTGATTTACGATGAGGAGCAAATAAATATATGTTCATATATTTATATTTATAGGTGTAGAAATTAGATAGCTGACGGACTTTGGAACTCCACTCAAGTATTCCCTCAATGCAAGAACATTTTGTTCCATTAAACTGGTATTCCATGATGTTCATCTGCCCAATACAATCACTGAAGACAAATGGGTGCATAAACAAATGTAGTGAAGAAAGCTGATGATGTCCAGCTATCAAAATATAAAGTCTGGGATCTTAAGAGCTTGAAAATAAACATCCATCTAGCTGAGAAGTAGCCAAGCCCAAAGGGAAGAAGCACACCAGCCAGTGTAGTCACAAGGTGTTGAAAGGATTAGGTCTTAAACATCAAACAGTAAAAATAGCATGTCACTGTGGGCTCACCTTCCTGAGATGATTGCTGAGGACAATTGGGGGCATGAGCAAGAATGGTGAAGAAAATTGATGGTGCCCGGCTATCTTAAAAGCTTGAAGGTTAGCAAGCAGCTATCTAGCTCAGGAGCAACGTAGTCCACTGTGGAAGTAGCACACCAGCTTGTGCGACCATGAGGTGTGGAAGAAACCATATATCAGGTATTAAAAAACAAAAATCATATCATTATGTGCCCACCCTCCTGATAGAATCGCTGAAAACAAATGGGTGCATAAGCAAACATAGTGGAAAAATCTAATAGTGCCCAGCTACCAATGGTAAGGGGTCTGGGTTCTTAAATGCTTGAAGGTAAACAAGCGGCCATCTACTGCGTAGGCAGCAAAGCCCACATGGAAGAAGGAAGACTGTGTGATCACAAGGAGTCAAAGGAGGAGGTATCAAGCATCAAGGAACAAGAATCACATCAGTATGAATGAGGGGGAGTACAGAGTGGGGATCCAAAGCCTATTTATGAGCAATTGGACACCTCCTTACAGAAGCGTTGCTGGGAGCAGATGGGTTAATCAGAGTTCAGTGAATTAATAATGAAACATGCAGCTTTCCTCCAGTTCTTAAAGGCTTCCTCCTCCCAATTCTCATGATCTCAGTTCTATCTTACAAATCCAGCTGAACTAGAAGAGGTACACTTGTACAGAAACTGGAAATATAGGAAATTCAAGACATATGAACCCCTAAGGAACAGCAATGAGAGTGAAGATATCAGAGGGGAAGAGGGAAGGGGGTTTAGAAAGGGGGAACCAATAACAAGGATCTACATATAACTCCCTATCTGGAGGACAGACAGAGAAGGAGTGGGTGAGAGGAGACATCTGGCAGTGTAGTTTATGACAAAATATTAATAATTTATAAATTACCAGGGGCTTCATGAGGGAGGAGGGAGTGAGTACGGAGGGCAAGAGAGGAAGAACTGATGTCAGAGACATGAGTGGAAAGCAAATATTTTGAGAATGATGATGGCATCAGGCATGCAAAGGTACTTGACACAATATATGTATGTATGCATTGTGATAAGCATTGTTTGGGCCCCCAATAAATGATTTTTTTTAAGAAAATACACTTTGAATTATCAGCAACAAGTGTTTGAATTAGGGTTTTTTGACAGAATATATAGTATAGTCTAATTAAAATCAGAGACATAAATAATATGTATTTACTTTAAATGAATATATTTAGAGTTCAAATAGTATAATGGGATGGATGTTAAAGGAGTCTTCATTAAATAATATGTATCTGGACTAATTGCAGGCCATTCTGTAGTGATATTTTCCAGAGGGTGACAGCTAAGTGAAAGAGTCTCCCTTGTTGTGGTTAGAAATACAGTGCTTGCATAAGCCCACTTTTGCCCCATCCCACACTAATAGAAATGTACTCTCACATTGATATTGAAATGGGTAGTGATATGTTTTGAGTAATGGAATGTGAGAGCATGCTACATTTATATCTGAGAAGTTTTAAAATAAATCTGTGGGGGTTGGCTAAGCCTTTTGCTAATTCTCGCTACCAAAAAGTGAGCATGTGCCCAATATGAGCTTTCCTTTAGCCAGTTATTTTTCTTTTTAAAATCATTTTATTGGGGGCTCTTAAAGCTCTTATCACAATCCATCCATTGTGTCAGACACATTTGGAGATTTTTTGTCATTTTCATTTTCAAAACATTTTCTTTCTACTTGAGTAGTATGTTCTTACTATTTGCTCAGCAGAGGCAGGCTGAATGGATCAGAGCCATAACACTCACAGATAGCCTGTAATCACCAACACATATAGAGAAAAGAATGATTATTTATTGTAGGTCACTGGGCATTTGAATCACTTCTTTAGCAAAAGAAACCTGACTAATAGAATAGAAGTATATGTTTATATTTTACTTATTAAATGCTTACCATACTCATTTAGAAAAAGGAAATATGTAAAAATATACATTTTAACTATTGTGGTTTTTAAAATATATTTTATTCATTATACCTAAAAACTCAGTCTTTATCATTTAATTTGTGAATAATTGATGTTAAAGGTTTTTTTGGAAATCATTTCATTTTGAACTAATACAGATATCATATCATATCATAGTTCAATCACATCAAGTAGTATGATACAGTTGCTACCACAATCTGTTTCAAAACATTCTTTCTTCTTCAACTCCTTGACAGTAATTCCCCTTGATCAATCTTTACTTTACTCCATGGGACACTTATCCTAATTGATCTTTCTAAAGGTCCATCAATCCTGAATTTCATATACTCAAACAAACAAAATAATATAAAACAAAAATTAAGAGGGTTATCTCCAATGACAAAATTCATCTGAGATAAATCCTAATATGAAAACAAAAGCAAAACAAAACACAGAAAAGGTTGACAACTAGATGAGGTCCAATTTGTATTGGAGGTGGGATCAATTGAGAAGGTTTCAACCGTTCAAGTCAAGTTTATCATTTTAAGCCCCTGTAATCATCTCTCCAATACACTTTGTTTGGTAATCAGTTTCTCCCATCCCTCTATAATAGAGTAAAATGATCAAAGTCTCCTTTGTTAAGATGATCTCAGGAATATATCTTGGAATATATCTCAGGAATATATGGATAACTGTCGTCCATAACCTTCTGCAAACCAGAATCTCACTATTTAGGGTCTGATATTCTCCATCTCCTTCAACTTCAAATAATGATTTAAAATCCTCCAGTCACTGATGTTGGTGTGCATCTTCCATGCGAACTTAGTTGGTATCTAACTTCAATGAATACAAGCTTCTTTGGATATAACCCTTTAAGACTCCAAAACTATTCTATCTGATAGCCAAGCACCATCTAATTTCTTTACCACACTTTGCTATAACACAGTATTTTCTTTGTTGCCTTCCTTTGTTATAATGGAATAGAGATATTCACATACTGTATAATTTTCTATTGTGGAATCATCCAACAGAAAGAATACATTTGGAACCATTTTATTTTCTTTTTAATTTATTGGCTAGGATCTATATATAGTTAATATATTTAGTTTAATTAATTTAGTTAATTTAGTTAATTTATTTAGTTTAATATATATAGTTGCATCCACATCATTCCATATTTCAATCACATCTAGTAGAATGTACAATTGCTACTACAGTTTCCAAACATTTTTTTTCTACATGGACTCCTTGACATCACCTCCTTTTTTCCCACCACCACCACTGTACCCCTCCCTCCTCAAAACCTTTATTCTACTTGCTCTCTCTAAGGGTTCCTCAATCTTATGCTTCATATGTGAAAAATGAAAAAAAAATATGATGGGTTCGAGAGGAGGAACTCCATTGACACATCCCCATTGACATACAGTCTAATATGGACAAACAAAACTGAAAAAAAAATACAAACCCAAAACACAAAATTTTGGAAACCAGATCAGGTCCAGTTTGCATCATAGGGGGGATCTACTGATAAACTTTTAACTGTTCAGGTCAGAGTATGCCTTTGATCTTCTACACTCCTCGCTCCCAAGCACTCTGTATAGTGACCACTTTGCTCCCATCACTCAATTTCAGATAGGGGGAGATCTCTGGAAGGTAATTTCCTATGGAATTCCACAAATGAATCTTGGGCTCCCACTGTTATCCATAATCTTCTGGGTACCAGATTCTCACATTTAGGCTCTGATATCAATAGCTCTTTCAACTTTGGATTATATGGATTCTGATTCTTTGTTCACTGATGATGGTGTTCTTCTTCCATGTGGAACTAGCAGACATATCACTTAAATGGATGCTTGTATGGAAACAAGACCCCAGACATGATTTTATCTGATAGCAGGGCATCATCTAAATTCTCCATCACTTTTTCCTCTAACACTTGTATCTTCTATGTTCCCTTCTTGGGTGAAAGTGTTGAGCAGGGGTATGATGTAAGAACTAATTGTTCTTCAATTGTAAGTCAAGTTTAGTGTGAGCCCCAAATCCATTTGTGGATCTATCTATGTTTTGTTTTAATTTGCTGAAACTTAGGAGTACACATGCATATGTCATATCATTCTGTAATTCAATGATGTCAAACAGAATTGTACAATGAATTCCAAGATGAGTGTACAGACATAATTTTCCTTCCTTGACATCTTGGCATCCTCTCCTTCTTATTTCTCTATCGTTATGTTCCCCCTCCTCCCAAGACCCTTATTTTCTTTTCTTTCCCTATATGCTTAACATTCTTGGGCTTCAGTTACCAAATAAAAAGAAAAACAAATAATATAGCTTCAATAGGGTGATCCCCCCAATGATAATGAAACTCTGAGGTACACCCTTATATGAATAAGCATACACAAAATATAATAGAATGGCCATTACAAAATTGTCAGATAATACATATCTTATTGCAGCAGACAGGTTGTTGATATAACCAGACCTTACCTATCAACAGTATACCGCTCTTTGTATAGCTGTCTTCTGTTTCCTCAGAGACCATGTATTTTCTGGTTTAAATTCTCAGGTTACAAGTGTGTCTGAAGAAGCTTCACTGAGGGGACTCTTTTTAACTGCAATAATTAGAGAAATAGGAATAAATATTATGGTAATGACCTTGTTTCTAATAGTTATCAATGTGTCATGGCTTCTAGTTAATTCTTAAACTTATTGTTGAATAAATATTCTCAAGAGAGTGATAACCATATGCCTATTAAAGTGAACGACTAGCTCGTGCATTAGTTTGTGACTTTATTGTAGTCACTTGGAGTCTGATTATAAAATCTTGATGCATGTTCTCTGACTGTAAAATCACATACATACACATCATACTGACATTTTCAATGACTAAATGTAAATCATATCGCCATTTTAGATTTAAATTTAAGCAAGCAGATATTAACAGAAACCAGTAAAAATCCATTATAAATACTAAAAATATGTCCAATTCAAGCAAATGACATTTACCTAAGTGAGCTGTGGAAGCTACTTTCAATCTCATTATTTGCATTCATATGTATTCCCAGGTTTTTTTTATGCACAAGAGCTATGGCGGTCATGAGATGTCAAATTTTATTATTGAGGTGTATAGGTGGAGTCTATCCTGTTAATCTGGAGATAGCCATTGAGTAGCCAATGAGGCCTCTGTGTGGGCATGGCTTTCTCCTGAGACTTGTGGGAAAACTCATGGTATTTCCCTTGTGGAGAAGAGAAGCCATCTCCCTAGCTGTTAGGAGTCAGTTTCTGAGACTACAAACTACGGACAAGACAAAAGGGCAGCTTCCCAAGAGCTGAAGGAGCCAGAGGAGAAACCACGTGGCCTTACCCTAATGGAACTAGACCTCTGACGCTGCAGAAGCCACATGGAGATCCCTGCCAGAGCTGACTTGCTTCCACCACCACCGGATGCTATTGATAGACCTTGAGCTCTGGAGGCGAGGAGTCATGGGGAGACCCACGCCAGCGCGGAGACTCTGCACCAACTGGCCTGTGACTTCATGAATTGGAAGGAGACTTTATAGACTGGTGTTGGGCATATGGGCTAATATCGGACTTATGCCTTTGAACCAGACTGGGTTGGGATGCTTTCTCAATGTCCCATTCCTCTTGTATATAAACCTTACCCTTATATCCAAATGCGTGTCTATGAATTTGTTTCTCTAGTCTACCCGGACTAACACAAGAGCTGAGAGATACCAATACTACTGTGTACTATAATGGAACTTTTAAAATCCCAAAATATAAAGATTCATAGTAAATATTGTGAAAGTTTCAGGAGGCAATTTACCTTTATACTTGTATAATGGTATTCAATCTCAATGTTTTCAAACTCCATGCTGAATTGATTTACAATAGTTTGATTTCATAAATTCTACTTTTCAATTTGTTGAAGGAAGATGTTAGTATGTGTATTGGAATTGGCCTCGATTATCAAAAAAAGTTCTTGAAGCTTATGGTTCAGTTCTTTTAAAAAATGTGCACATTCCTACGTGCCATTGTCTTCCTCCATAGGATGACAACATCTTAAATATGTCATTAAAATGCATCCTACCTGATTTGTAGAGGGAATAAATATTCAAAGACGTTATCCTTGTAATCCTATTAAAGCACAGTCTGCAAGGAAATGTTTCACATGCTCTTGAATCTTTGAAGCTCCCGATGGTTGTAAGCCATGCTATAGCTCTGTTGTTAAATTTTCCCAAAGCAGTTAAAGCTAATGGCAGTAACAAATGAAATGCTGTAAATCCAGGAAAGCATCAAGCCTGCTTAATTCCTGAGGCATAAATTTTAATCATTGAAATAGAATTTCTTCTGTTTTCTTAGCTAATCTCACTTTCCTTTGTTTTTTCCCAAGAGGATTTGATGTTTTGTTAAGAATGAAATCAATTACAGTACAACTGCAATTTATAAGGGATTTAGTCCTAGACAGAAGTCACTAAGATGAGAAAAAGGTGTCTTACCCTCTTTTGCAAACAAGAGTGAAAAAAATTGACTCTTACTTGCTTTCTTAGTTTTTTGTTTTGTTTTGTTTTGCCTTATATTATTTGAAACATTTTCATTCAAAGATTTTGGTGAATTGATATTGGCTTAGGACTTGTCTCCTACCTGTCTCTGAATCCAACTCTTAGAAGATAATTTTTGTTTGAATTTTATAATTTATAGTATTGATTCAAAGTTAATATATAGTATATATTATTTTCTTTGGGTAAAGAGTAGTTTTGAACCTTATCCATCAGGATTTCCTGTGGTGTTTGTAAAACTTTGTAGAAGCTGAGACCCTCATCAGAACTTATGGAGTAAGGACCATTTACCAAAGTCTCCAGGTGACTCTCAAGTTTGAGCAACAGTACTATAGTGGAATGCCTACCTTAACATAAAACAGCTGACACAAATTGCATCCTATTTTCTCTTCATTTGACTTTTTCCTTCATTGAATTCAAGTTGCTATAACTATATTATTAAAGTTGATCCTTACCTTTCATCAATGAAATTACATTACAGTTGAATGACTTTGAAATAAATTAAATTTGTGCCCTAAGGTGTTAGCTTCCTTTTCTTGTTTCATTGAAATTATGCTTGTTATGTTTCCAAATAGAGTAATCAATGTATTTTTTATAGATTGGCATAGTTGAACTGATAGTATGTTAGAATTTTGTGAATGGAGAAACTACCTATATTGAACATTTATGAAAAAATTAGGACCTTTTCTTCCAATAGATGGAAAGTAATTTGTTGCTAATTGCAAATGAGTCAGCTCTGACTCATAAAAGCATCTTTATTAGTAGTAATATGTTCCATTCCACTCTTGAAACCAACACATATTGTAAGTGCCTTCCAAAGAGAGGGACTCATTTTTCAGTGTTGTATAGAACAGTATTTAATAATGATCCATTGAATTTTCATTACTATCCTGAGTGCACTGAATCTCTTCTGATGTTAGAAGCTAAGTAGGATCAGATCTGGTTAATACTGAACTGGAGACCGGAAATACCAGGTGCTGTTGGCTGAGTCACCACTAGTCTATAAATTGGTCATATTGTGGCAGCTTGCTCTGGCGCTGGCACCTATGCAATGATGTTTTAAGTACTATAAGGGAATCCATGGTGAACAGGTGTCAGTAGAGGGTTCAGACTAGGAACCGATTTGGAAGAAGGAATAGTCTCTCAACTTCTGAAGAACTGGCAATGGAAAAATCTTATTAATAGGAATGGAAAATTGTCAGTAAATTGCATTTTGCCTGAAACCACTGTCAATATACAAGGAAAATATGGATGCAGCAGTTAAAAAAAATCCAACAACAGATTACATTGTTCACCTCTGCTGCACAAGGGCTTTGTGATATGTAAAATAAGGATGTCAATTTGTGCCTCATCCAAGTTATGGTACTTGTATTTGTCTCATGTGTATGTGAAAGTTGTACAATGGATATGAAATATTGATGAAGACTGGATGTATTTGTATTATGGCATTGATGAAAAATATTGAGAGGACCCTGAATGACAGTGGAACAAACAGATCTGCCTTGAAAGAAGTTCAACCAGACTGCATTTCAGAAGTGAGGATGGAAAGATTTCCTCATGTTCATTACCTGGAGATACCTGTCTCTAGAAAAGACATCACATTGGTAAAGTAGGGGTTGAGAGAAAATAAGACTCTCAATGAGCTGGATTGACACAGTGACCAAAACATGGGTTCAAACATAGCAATTGTGAGGATGGCACATTGTGAGGCTGTCTCTTAGTAGTTGTACACAAGGATCCTGTGAGTTAGAATGGACTAGATGGTATCTAAAAACAAAAGTTATAGAAGTTGATCACCATATTTTCCTCTCCTTTCTTTCATTTTTTTTGGGGGGTCCTCTTTTTCTTAGTGTAGAAGTTCCACTAAAATTTGGTCACCAGGAGTGATACTGGAGGTATTCAACATATCTCCATAACAAAGACAGGAAGACAAACTGACAGACCAATGGTGAGGAGATAACATAATGAAGGTTTAATTAGAATACATGAAATTAAACAAATTTAGATGGGTAAAAATCCTCAAACTACCATATACCTTAACTCTTTCAGACTGTTTGAAGGAGTCTGTTAATAGAGTGAGTTGTATTTATTGGGTTGATAACCTCAAGTTTGAGGCTACCAAAGGATCCACACATGGGAGAAAGAAAAAGCAGTGTTCCTCTGTAATGATGTATAGCCACAGAAACTCTATGGAATAATTCAATCCTGTTCTTATGTATGGAAATGAACTAAACAGCAAAGGGTTTGTTTTTTTAAAAAGATATATAGACTCAAATATATATGTAAAACAGTTCAAGTTAGCCAGGTATTGACTTTTAATGCAATACATATCACATGAGTAGACAGAAAAAGTATTTCCTAAATTTCTACTTAGGTTACAATTAAAAAGAGTTTATATTTAGAAAGAGATCTTGTTCCTTATGGAGAAGAAACTAAAGGAATAAGATAAAGTACTTGAAAATGAGTTATAGCACATGTAATATTAAGTTTGATATGTTTACAGTTATTCCACTCTAAAATTTTCTTGAAACTTTGCCAACATTACCTAGAACTGAATCTCTAATTATCTAGAAAGAAAATTTTAAAATGGATTAGTGTAGACTGAGGCAAAAAATGGCTGCAGAATAATTAGCATTGTATTTTATCAAATATGGTAAATCAATCATTATAAAATTTTCTTGACTATTCCACATTCGGAGCTAGTATTTCTTTTGATGTTCTGGGTACTTCATTTCATTCACCACTTTATTTTGAAGAAAGAAAGGACTTTTAGTTCCAGAAATGCACAGAGTCTAGTCCACGTAGTAACCTTATAAGGTCTCTATGAGTCAACAACAGCTTGAGGGCAGTGAGGTTTTGGTATGACTTATAATTACGTGAGCATGTGTTAACAAACTTGATATGTGGACCAACCTTTCCTGATGTCATTCCAAAATATCAGAAAGGAAGTCTTGTCATTTTCATTTATAAGGAACCCTTTGGCTGTACTTTGTCCCAGAAAAATGTGTTCATTTTCTGGCACCTCAGGGTATACATAATATTGTTGCTAACACCAAAATTCAAAAATATCAATCCTTTTTGACTTTTTATTATTCATTGGCTATCTGTAGTATGCATTTCAAACAATTGAAAATATAAGAGACTGGTATGGGTTTACCTTGGTACTCAAACTGGCACTATTGGTTTTTAACCTTGTTAAGAGGGGTTTTGCAGCAGCCTCTGTAATGCAATCAATGCACAATTTTTGATGGCTGCATCCACGGTGTTGATGGCACCTACAAGTACAAACAAATTGACATCTTTGACAGCTTCAATATGTTTTCCACACATCTTTTTTTTAATTATTATTAAATCATTTTATTTGGGCCTCTACAGCTCTCATAACAATGCATATATCAATTGTATCAAGTTCATTTGTGCATATTCTGTCTATATCACTTTCAGAATATTTTCTTTATGTTTGAGCCCTGGGTATTAGCTTGTCTTTTTTTTTCTCCCTCCCCACCCTATCAGCCTCATGGACCCCTGTTAAATTATAAATTACTATTATTTTCATATCTTACACCACCAATGTCTCCTTCACCCATATTTCTGCTATTTGTTCTCATAGGGGGTGGGCTATACATAGATCACTGTAGATGGTTCCCTGTTTCTACCCCTTCTCCCCCAGCCTTTCCCTACCCTCTTGGCATCATCACTCCCATGACTGTCACTGAGGTTTTTATCTGCCCTGGATTCTGTATGTCATAACAACGGGAGGGGGGGGGGAAGCATCAAAGGATTACAGGAATGTTGTGTGTTCTTTGGTGCTTTGCTGCACCCTGGTTAACTCACTTCTTTCTTGTGACCCTTCTGTGAGGGAGTGTCTACAGATGGACTTTAGGTCTCGCTTTCAAACCCAACCCTTTACATCAATATATTTATCTGTTTGGGATCTTCTGATGGCTGACACCTCATCCTGTTGATACCTGGTGATCACACAGGCTGGTGGCCTTCTTCCATGTGGGGCTATTGCGTCTCGGCTAGATGGCTGCTTGCTTAACTTCAAGCCTTTCAGATACTATATCTTTTAATAGTCAGGGATAATCAGCTATCTTCACCACATCTGCTTATGCACCCATTTTGGTTTCAATGATTCTTTCGGGATCTTGAACATCACAGGACGTCAGATCATTAGAACAAAATGTTCTTGCCCTGAGTTGTCTACTGGCCCAGTTATGAGGGGTTTTTTTTTCTTTCTGTTGAAACATCATACATGTTGAAGACTTCAGTGCTTGGTTTTCCATCCGTAACTCCTGCAAGTCCTCTTTGCTATCATCAGGGCAGACTGTGCTGTCTGTATATCACATATTGTGAATGAGCTTTCTTCTATTCCTGATATACATTATTCTTTGTAGAGTCTATCTCTGTGGGTTTGAGTTGAGAAAATAATATAATTTTTATGTCAAATATTTACTCCTAAATAAAGGTGTTTACTTCTTTAAACACTAACTTCCCAACTGTGTTAGTCTGGGTAGACTAGAGAAGCAAACCCAAAAACATGTATATAAGAGAGAGTTTGATATAAAAGGTAATTGTACATTAAGAAAGCATTCCAACCCAGTCCAGGCCAAGCCAACAAGTCTATTAGTCCATATGTCTGAGACCATTCTATAAAGTTCTCTTCAGACTCGTGAAACATATGCAATGATGCCAAACTCAGGATGATCACAAACCACTGAAGAGAATGTCTCTGGCATTGTCAATATCTCATGGCTGCCAGGAGTCTCCATGTAGCTCCTCCAGTTCCCAAGCCATGAACTCTATCAGTCTAGTGCCATGTGTTGTGTCAGTTGAGCTTCTCCAAGAGGCGAACAGTGAGAAAGATAGTGTCTCCTATCTCTAAGAAGGAATACTGGCTTTCCCAGAAGTCTCAGAAGAAGGCCATGCCAACACAGAGTTCTCATTGGCTGCCTCCAGATTCACATGCCAGAATCCACCCCTACACTCTTAATCCTCAAATTAACAAATGATTATATGTCCCTCACACCACCCATCTCAAAAAATACAGGATTGTATGGCATAATCTTCATAATTTACCACTGTGACAGATAAAAAAGAGCTCTGGTGACATATTGGTTACCAGTTGGGCTGTGATAGTCAAGAGTTTGAAAGCACCAGGCTGCTCCTTTGGAGAAAAATACAGCTTGCTACTCTCCTAAGGAGTAGAAGTCTCAGAAACTGCCAGAGGAAGTTCTACCCTGTCCTATGCATAGCTTTGAATGAGTACCAAATCAATGACAGTTAGTTTGGTTTGTTAGATTGACACCTGGGAGCTCAGCTTAGGATGGTCTAGCTCAGTTCAGGTCAAATTCTTTACATCAGAAGTCTTAAAACACTTTTGAGCCTCCAGGCACTAACACATTGATTTATCATTCACCATGCACACACACATATACATATTCAGGAAACAAAGAAAATTTGTGGACAGACTATTGTCTATATCAATGACGACCGATAGAAACTCTCAACTATATTTTTCTGTAGTTCTCATCCTATTGACTTTGACTTTAAAAATATGTTGGGAAGAGGTCATTAATCTATGAACCTTGGACAAGTTTTCTACACATATAACATATTTCAAAAATCAGATAGTGTGTCTTTGCATTTATTGCATTACTATGTTTTAGTCAAGGCCTTAGCCAACATATAACTTTTTCCAATGAGCAATCAATACATTTGAACCACCTCTTCATTATCTGGCTTAACTTTGGCCAAATCCAACTTTCAACAGAGGTCTTCCTTTTGGGTCATGCAACATCCAGGTCCTTTGAAGTATGGCAGCATTTTTTCCTCATATACTATACTGAAATAATATTGACAAATCTTGATTCTATAATATAATTCAAAAATATAATAAGCTTGGAAAGTTGGTATAGAAATAATAATTTTTGAGTAGGCACATGATTTTTATGAAAAGCAGGGTTAATTAGTGACACAGTGACATCCTTCAAAAGAATATGGAGAGGAATAATTTCACATTACGGCAACTAAAAAACACTACTATCATTTGTGGAAAGAGAAGATGGGGAAACTTTTTTATATTGTTGATAATAAAGGAATTTACTATGAACAAGCCTCATTTTAAACTATTGAAAGATCCTATGGACAAATATTGAATTATGCAGGATGCATCAAAAATATATAGCAATAATACAGAATCCATGCATTCAAAATAACTAGTTGATAGTCAATCATTTCAGGCAGTCGCATATAATCAAGAATAAATGAAACTGTAGGAAGAAGTTCAAACTGCACTGAAAACATTAGTCAAAAATGAGGCTCCATTGAATTGATGATTTAAATGATTTAACAAGCTGATGAAACACTGGAAACACCCATTCATCTATGCCTAGAAAATTGGAAGATAGCTACATGACCAGTAGACTGGAAAAGATCCATTTTGTACCCATTCCAAAAAGAGATGTCCCAACAGAATGCACAAATGGTATGCCAATATCATTGTTTGCACGTGTAAGTAAAATTATGCTGAATATCATTCAATAATAGTTACAGCATTACATTGACAGCGAGCTGTCAGAGTTTCAGGCAGGCCAGATTCAAAAGTGGAACAAGGGATATTGCTGATATCAGACAGATTTTGGCTGAAAACAGAAATAATTTTTTCTTAATTAATGTTAACTATTTTAACTCTCCAGAAACTATGATCTTTTGCAGTAGCTACACAGATTTCACAGACAAAAGTCATGATTCCAGGGTTTATTAATTAAGTTAACAAGTTGTAATAACAGTAAGAAATTCTGAGGATGTTTTTTTTTCTCTAAGATTTTTATTGGCATGTATTTAGCATATCATACTCCTCGATAGTTCAATCACATCAAGAAAAGTTGTACAATCATCAACATAATAAGGTTTAGAATGTTTTCTTCATTACTCTACTTATGCTTATTGAGGCTTTTTTGTATAAATCATTTTATTGGTTGTTCTTAGAGATTATAACAATCCACACATCAATTGTATCAAGTACAATGATAATGTTGCCATTATCACTTTCAAGATATTTCCTTGTTACCTGAGCCCTTAATATCAGCTTCTCTTTTTTCTGTTCTTCCCCCACCCTCCGACTATAGTGAATTCTTCATACATTTTGTTATCATTATTTTTTCATATATTGCACTATCCACTGCCTCCCTTCACATTTCTGTTGTTCATCATGTCAGAGGGGTTGTTATAATCAATAATTATAACCCGTTCCCTCTTTTTCCCTCTCCCCCCCCACTTTCTCCTGACCCTCTTGGTATTTTTACTCCCACTACTGTTTCTGAGGAGTTTATCTCTCCTGGCTTCCAGGTATCAATTGCTCTTATTGGTACAGTGTCCAGGATCTGATCAAGCTGAACTGGGATCATGATTGTGTGTCTGTGTGTGTGTGTATGTGAAACATGAAAGAACTAGAGGAGCACTGTGTGTTTCATTGGTACTAGACTGCATGCTGGCTGAATGGTATCTTCCTTGTGACCCTTTTGTGAAGGATACCCAATTGTCTCCAAGTGGACTTTGGCTCTCTACTCTGTGCCCCTCATTCAATTGATATGATTGTTTGTTTGGGGTAGTCTAATGCTTGATAACTGATCCAGTAGACACCTTGTGATCACACCAACTGGAGTGCTTCTTCCTTTTGGGCTTGTTGCTTCTCTGCTAGATGACTACTTGTTAATGTCAAGTTTTTAAAACTCTAGTTGCTATATCTCTTAATAGCCAGGCACTGTCAGCTTTCATCTCCTCATTTGCTTATGCATGTATTTTGTCTTCAGCAATTCTGTCAGGAAGCTGAGTATCATAAGAGTTCTTGTGTTGATGGAGGACTTAAGTAGAGGCTCGATGTCCAATATATATGTGTGTGTGTGTGTGTGTGTGTGTATATTTATATATATATAATGTGATATATACACACACATACACACACATAGGACTATATCCCTATCATTATATATGAATATATTTACATAGATACATACCTATAGCTGTCTACAAATATCCTTTGACTTTATAGACGTCTATAAATGTTTTTTGTCTCCTTGTTCTTTCCTGTTTTCTTTTACAATCCTCCTGTCCCACTATCATGTTTGAACTCCATTCGGCTCTCAGTAATTCCTTTCAGCTACACTGCACTTGATCCACCTTTAGGTATCTAGGATCAAGAAATTGCATTCCATTCCTGGTTCTTGCTGGTATTGAGATCCTTCCTCCAACTTCACATAAGGCTCATATTATATGCAGCAGAGGTCATGGCAGGGAATATTGTTCACCATTACTTGCAAGCAAATCCTTTCAATATTGCATCCTACCTTAAATTCTTATTAAATAATTCTCCCCCTGCAATCAGAAAGAGGTCCACTTGTGTTTTATTGACTATGTAATGTCTTTTGGCTATGTGAACCATAAATAACTATGGTTAACCTTAAAAGAACTGGAGATATCAGAACATTTCATTGTGCTCGTGTGCAGCCTATGGTATGGATCAGGAGGTTTAAAATTAAGAAAAGTTTATATCAGGGTTTATATCTTCTCACCCTACTAATTCAATCTTTGCTCTAAGAAAATAATCAGAGAAGTTGAATAATATGATTAATATTGAGACATAAGGGTTGGAGGAAGTCTTCATAACAAACTGTAATAAGAAAATGACACAACCATGCTTGCTGAAGGTGAAGAGATATTGAAGCACTTGCTGGTGAAGATTAAGAATTGCAGCCTTCAATATGGATTGCAGCTCATTGTAAAGAAAATCAAAATATTCACAATTGAACAAATACGTAGCATTATGATAATGGAAAAGAGTGAATATGTCAATAATTATTTCTTGCTTGACTCCGCAACCAATGTTGCTGGAAGCAGCTTTCAATATATCAAAAGAGATGTTGTATTGGGCAAACCTGCCACAAAAGACCTCCTTAAAGTTTTAAAGGGCAAGGAGGTTGCTTCAAGGAGTAAAGTGTGCCTGACCCAAACCATTGCTTCATATATATATGTGAAAGTTAGACATTGAATAAGGAAAACCAAAGAAGAATTGATATTGAATTATGGTACTAATGGTTCCATAGACTGCCAAAAGAACAAGCAAATTCCCTATGGGAAAGTACAGCCGACATGCTTCTTAGAAGCATGAATGTGAAGATTTCATCTTATGCACTTTGTACATGTTATCAGGAGAGACTAATCCTTGGAAAAGTATCTCATACTGAGTAAAATAGAGGGGAAGCGAAAAAGGAGGAAGACTCTTAAAATGAATTGATGTAGTAGTTGCAAAATGAGCTAGGACATAAGAATCTATTACTAAATTAAGGCCAGTACTTACCAGCAACAACAACTTAAACAAAACATAATTGAATTCTGTTAATAGTTTGTGTAAGGCTATAAATGAATATTTGGACTCTATATTTAAATTTATTTTAACACCCAAAGCAGTCATATCATAGAAAAGGCAGATGAATATTATGTTTCTATTAAAAAATACTGAGAAATTCCAAAAGTGCTCCTTAGAAAGACTGATTGAACTTTTAAACAATAGATATTAATGCATGGTGATTTATATTTTCTGCCTAATAATTACATAATATAAAACTATGTTCACTGCCATCGATTGATGCTGAATCATAGCTATTGAGTACATGGATTAAATGCTCACCTGCTTACCAAATGGCTAAAAATTTTAACCCATGCCAGCTGTGTTAGGGTTCTCTAGAGAAACAAACCAGGACACCAATAATTTTATAGATAGATATAGATAGAAGGATATCTAACATAAGAAGCAAATGGTTAACTAATCTATAAAGCAGTATGAATGGCTTGGTGCAACTCAATCCCGTGAGACTGCTAGTACACTGGCAGTCCTTCTGGTCTTGAACTCTGTCGAGTAGTCCTCTGTAGAACAATTCAGGCTATCCTGCCACAAGCAACAAACAGCAAGGTAGGTAAATAACAGTCAGCCAGATGACAGGGTTCCAGCTCAAGAGATGTTTATTTCAGCAGTGTGGTAAACCATTACTTAAAGAAACCTCAACTCAGTGTGACACAGTCCATGAATCAGGTGTCCCATGGGTAGTGTACTTTGCAAATTGAGGCACAGGACAAACAAGCCAGCCAAATCCGAAGGTCCAAGAGCAAGAAAAAAATAAAGGGCGAGGCTCACCACCCTTCAATTGATCTCACATGTGTTCATTGGCCAAGTTGTCACAGCAAAGGTAACTATCACACCAACCCATAAGAGAAAGATGCTAGTGTCTTGTTCCTGCATAGAAAAGACCTTAGGAAACCCCACAGAGTCCTTCTATTTTTTCCACATAGGGTTCCTGAGAGTAACAACCACCACACATCTTTCAGTTGGTATCA